>PVKP010003712.1:0-105308 GCA_004027715.1 Plecturocebus donacophilus
GTAGACACGGGATTTCACCATGTTGGCTAGGCTGGTCTTGAACTCTCGACCTCTGGTGATCCACCTGACTTGGCCTCCCAAAGTGCTAGGATGACAGGCATGAGCCATTATGCCTGGCTGGAAATAGAGATTTTTCTAATAACTTATTTACTCTACCTAGCCTCACCTCAGTAATAGAACCAGGCTCTTATAATAAGCACTGGATGTTTTGGAAAATCACTCAGTAGTTTAAACGGTGGTATTTTGTGTGCATCTTCAATAATTAGTTGAATGCCTCTTACATTCCAGGTACTGTCCTAGGCACTGAAGACATCGTAGTAAACAAAACGGACATAGTACTTTTCTCCCATGAGTGTATACTGTAATGGGGAATGTAGGGAATCGAATAGCTGGATGCAGTTAGAACAGAGAGGCCACTGTCTCTGGACTCAAACCAGGGCACCAATCTTGGTTCCCTTGCATAATATCTGGGTGACTTTAGGCAAGTTAACCTTTTTAGGTCTCCTTTTTATCATCTATAAAGTGGGGATAAGAATAGCACCTAGTGTGGTCATATGGATTAAATGAAAAAATGTGAGTAAATGCTTAGCCCAGTGCAGAGTACATGCTAAATACTAAATAAATGCTATTTATTATTATAATAAAAGTAACTACAATTATCCATGAGTCTTATAAAAGGGTAAGTACAGGGTTGTATGAAACTATAAAACAGGGAAGAGCTAGTCTAGTCAGAAGGTCTTAAAAATTACAGGGATCGGCTAGGGAAGTTAGGGTGCGACAGTAAACAGTGTTAAGAATATCTTGGGGACAGAATAGTGTTATAACATGAAACAATACTGGAGGGCCTTCTAAATCAGAGTAATTTTGAACCTTATCCAAACTGGCAATGATAAGTCATTAAAATTGTGAGAGCTGATTGTCAACAGAAAATTTGTGAGCCAGTTGTTAAACACAGCTATTATTAAAAATTAAATTATATAAATTTACAGTTAAATACATTAAAAAGAAAGGTAATAAATAACCAAAACTCCCAAATTTCCTAGTGATTTTACTGTTAACTTTACTCTTAAGGTTATGCCTGTTGTATCTGTATGGTGGAAATAGTTTAGAATAGTGTGAGACTGCACATCTCTTCCCAACTCCATGATCAGTGATGTCATATTGATAGCTTGAAACTAGACTTGGCAGTAGTATTTACATCATAGAAAGTGGGGAAACACTGCAAATCAGGGGTTTTCCCCCTCCCTAGAGAACTATTTATTAAATATTTAGCAATATACCACTAATTATAGAAGAGTGGCTAGCAGTGCATGGATGGAAGCAGTGAGCCAGTTAAGAGCCTACTGTAATAATCCAATCAAGAGGTAATGGTGAGAAGTCAAGGGAGGAAGACTTTCAAATTTTCGGATTGATGGTGTCTTCATTCACTGAGAAACAGAGTACAGGAAGCAGGGGTATGTTTGGGGAAGGGCAGTTTGTCAATACAGATAATGAATCTGGGTAATTGGAAGGAGACCAGAGGAATACTGGGTAGACACTTGGCCTATAAGTCTGGAACTCATTAGAAGGAGATGGATTGGAGATATTGATTTGGGAGGCATCAACAAGTAGATGCTGAGACCACAGGAACAGCTGAAATTATTTTGATATGAATGTGAAGACCTGGGTTAAGGTGTAGAGAGAAAAGCAGCAAAGGTGATTGAAGACAGTTCAAAAAAGTAAAAAGATAATCATAAAATTAGTGTTAAAAAATTCAAAAGTAGAGAGTATTTCAAGGAGGAAATGATCATACAGCATGAAAAATGAATGTAGAGAGACATAGAGGTCATGTTAGTGAGAGCAATTTCAGATTACTGGGGAGACTTGAGTGGGCTAAGAGCTAAGAAACAGTAAGTTTAAGCAAAATAACTTGCACATGGAGATACAGAAGTCTACTAATGGCCGGGTGCAATGGCTCACGCCTGTAATTCCCGCACTTTAAGCCCAGGCAGATGGGTCACAAGGTCAGGAGTTCGAGACCAGCCTGGCCAATATGGTGAAACCTCATCTCTATTAAAGAATACAAAAATTAGCTGGGCGTGGTGGCACACCCCTGCAGTCTCAGCTACTCTGGAGGCTGAGGCAGGAGAATAGCTGGAACCCAGGAGGTGGAAGTTGCAGTGAGATGAGATCTCACCACTGCACTCCAGCTTGGGTGACAAAGTGAGACTCCGTCTCAAAAAAACAACAAAAAAACAGAAGGTCTACTAATATCTTTGTAGGAAAGGAGTGAATTAACTAAGCCTGGTTTGTATTTACAAAATAGGAATGTAATTTTATTATAATGAATACTATTTTAAGATCTAAATTTCTGAGGTTACACATAAAAATGTTAAGTTCATAGTAGGCAAATTTTATGCATATTATTGTACCATCATTCATCCCTTTATTATTATTTTTTGAGACAAGGTCTCACTGTGTTGCCCAGGTTGGAGAACAGTGTCATAATCATGGTTCACTGCAGCCTCAATTTCCTAGTATGGGTAGTCTTCCCACCTCAGCCTCTTGAGTAGCTGGGATGAGTCATGCGCCACGACACCCAGCTAATTTTGTGTATTTTTTTTTGTAGAGACAAGGTTTCACCATGTTGCCTAGGCTGGTCTCAAACTCTTGAGCTCAAGTGATCAGTGTGCCCTGGCCTCCCAAATTACTGGGATTACAGGTGTGAGCCACCATGATGGGCTAAAATTGTTATTGGTGCCTGTACTCCCCTCTCATCTCTCCAATGAAATTGCTAAATTCAGTAGTTTCTCCTCTAACATTTCTCAAATCTGTCTCCTCAACTCCATTTCTACTCTAATACCACCCTAGTCTGAAAAATTGGGTAGATTTTCCTTGTTTTATTAATTACAGCTTCCTAACTAGTTTTTCTCTGTCAATTCTCACCTTCCCTAATTCAGTGCTGATTGTGCTAGCAACTGGGTTCAGTTGACACTGTAGCAAGATTGCCCTATGAAAGAAAAAATAGGTAAATTAGTACTCTGTAATAAGTTCCTTTCTCATCAAGTTCATCCCGGATAATGCTTGACCAGCACTTTCAGTAACACCACGATTCTCCACACTGCAGCCAGAGGACTTTTTAATATGCAAATCTAATCATGCCATTCTTCTTAAACCCTCCAGGACTTCTCAAGTACTCTTAGGATAAAACAGAAAATACTTAAGCAGCATACAGGACCAAATCTGTCATAGTCTCATTTGAAATGTCTTATTCTTTGAGAACTGTTCTTTGACTTTCCAAGACTAAGTTAGGTCTCTTAATGTTTCTTCTGTGGCACTTAATTATAATTATTTATGTCTTTCTCTATCATTAAATGTTAAATTCCAGGAGGGTTAGAACTTTCTGGATCCTCTGCACAGTGTCAGGCAATTAGGAACTCCGTACATATTTGATGGATGAATGAATAAAGCACTACATATGCGTGAATTGGTTTAAAAACAGAAACATCACAAGGATTTTTTTTTAAGTGGCAGCTTTTAATAAAAGTACAGTTCGTAATAGTGAGGTAGGGAAAAAGGTCAAGGATATAATTTCTACATACCAACATATACGTTTTTAGGTATAAAAATATATAAAGTCAGAACTAGTGTCATTAACTTTTTAATGTGTCTTTTCTTCAGGCACATGGCAGACACTTGCAGAGAAGGTAAACATTTACCTAGTACCTGTTATTTTAAAAGCATTGTTCAAAATGTTTTTAAGAATTCTGGCTTGACAGAACTAAGGAATTTTGATTTTCCTTCCAGAAAACAAAAGAAAATCTAAGTTCTTTTTTATTACTCTGTTCTAGTAAGAAGAGAAAGGTTATCTTTTTCACTTTAATTAACATCGCTTAATTCCATGGCTATCAAAGATGACTCAATTCCTCTGCAGAATTACTTAGATTAGATTCGATTAATTAGATTAGAAATATAAATACCTCCCATGTCAATTCATCTAGTGAGAATTTCCTAATTTTAACGGGAACACAGCAGGCTTTTAAGGTGATTGCTGATTGGGAAGATCTCTCCCTTACGGCGTCATTCTTGTCAAGACCAGGTCTAACATAGGAGTAAAAGTGAAAAATTACGGTATCCTCTTGTTACTTTTTTACTAAGGGGTAATGACCAAACAGTACTATTTCTTTTAGAAAATAAGTAAAGCTTCCCCGACAGCAGGGTAAAATTGGACAGATTTGAGAAACACAAAGGACATATGATGCTTTCCTGCTACCAGCTGGGAAAGTTATATTAGAATTAGAATCCTCCTCTTCCTTCTACACAAACGATACCGAAAATAGGAACTCCCGTCTCCGTCACCCCCACTCCCTGCCCAGGTTACCTGTGGAAGCTGATGTTAATGTGCTTGTTGTAGGTGGTGGCACAGCCCGCCGCAGCGCAATTGGTCGGCATTTCCCTTTCCCACTCATTCAGCGCCCTTAGGTCTCTACTTAGGCGCTGGCTGCTAAGCTTCCTTCCGGCAGAGGCGGGACAATCGAGGCCCGCGTGCCTTAATCGTGAGAGCTTAGTCGTGAGAGCCGAGTGGGAAGAAGGGGTGTGTATGCGAGGGCGGAGGCGAGGGAGGGTCAGCCTTCCCTTTCTCTTTATTAATATGGCGGACTAAATGCCACAGAACTGGCTCTCCTGGAGCTCTCGTTTGACTTCACCAACATGGCGGACACAACCTGTTCTTTTCCCCGCCCCCAAGAGGGAACTGGTGTACTGCGTTTCTTTGGCAGCGGTCCTCAGAGCAATTAAAGGAAGAGGTGTTTTCCCCTCGGATTACTATAAATAACGATAAAGAGTTTTACAATAAAACTCTCTCAAGGCTGCAACTAAGAGCAGCTCCGCCTACTTCTGCATGCACCCAGCTGCACCAGGCCAGATCCTGAGGTGGGTGTGACCCGTAGACCGGAAAAGTAAATCCGAAGACCAGAGACTACAAATCCCAGTGAATAGCGCGTTGTTCTTATTATCGCGTCAATTGGGAGCCTTTGTTTCCTGCGTGTCGCAGGAAGTGACGTTTAGAGCACAGCCGCTACCTGAGCCCCTTTCTCGCGAGGCGGAAGAACCCCGATTGCTGAGGAGCAAGGGGGCGCTAGGGAAGGGAACTGGGTTGCGACGGTCCGGTGAGAGAGAGCTGGGGTGCGGGGAAGTTGGCGAGCCGAGGCCGCTAGGTGTCCAAGTAGGGTAAGACCGCACCGACCCGGTCCGTTAGGAAAGAAGGGAAACGAGGCAATTGTCGGGCGGATCCCCGGACGGAGGGCTAAGGTTGTGTGGAAGGCGCTGCTCCCCGGATGGCGACCGCAGATACTCCGGCCCCGGCCTCCAGTGGCCTCTCGCCGAAGGAAGAAGGGGAGCTTGAAGATGGGGAAATCAGTGACGACGATAATAACAGCCAGATACGGAGCCGGAGCAGCAGCAGCAGCAGTGGCGGCGGGCTGTTACCGTATCCGCGGCGAAGGCCTCCTCACTCGGCCCGGGGCGGTGGATCCGGCGGAGGCGGTGGCTCTTCCTCGTCATCGTCCTCTTCTCAGCAGCAGCTGAGGAATTTCTCACGCTCGCGGCACGCGTCTGAGCGGGGCCACCTCAGGGGACCCAGCAGCTACCGACCCAAAGAACCATTCCGGTCTCATCCACCTTCTGTGCGGATGCCTTCGAGCTCACTGTCCGAAAGCAATCCCCGGCCGTCTTTCTGGGAGCGGAGCCACCTCGCCTTGGACCGTTTCCGCTTTCGAGGCAGGCCTTACCGGGGTGGGAGTCGCTGGAGTCGGGGGCGAGGAGTGGGTGAGCGAGGAGGCAAGCCGGGGTGCAGACCTCCTCTGGGAGGAGGAGCAGGATCCGGATTCAGTAGCAGTCAGAGCTGGCGAGAGCCCTCTCCACCTCGGAAAAGCTGTATCCTTAACGTGGCGGTCGGCGCTGGGTGTGTCACTAAAATTCCCTTTCGCGTCATTACTAGGTCTGTGAGACGAGCGTAACTTTGAACCATTAGAACCGCTTATTTCTCCGAGTCAGTATACTGAAAGTAAGTTACTCTTTCGTAGTTCCCCATGTGTCACACTAGCGTTGTTCCTAAGATTGCTTCATTGGATGTGTTGCTTTTTAACATTAACTTGCTATGGATTGGGTTAAGCTAATGAAATCTAAGACAGTTAAGTCTGATTTGTAACAATGCCTTAGAAGCTCAAGTTTCATTAGCATTTGTAAATTTGCTGTTACAGAAACTTTGTATTTTATGTGAAGTTGACTTCGGTCATTAGATGGAGAAAAAATATTCATAACAGTTTGAGGAATACTGTTGCTTTATCATATTGCAGTTTGACACTGAAAATTGTAAAGTTACATTCTGCATTCTTTTTGTGATTCTGATACCTTAGAAGCCTAAGTTTTCATTAGCATTCGTATTTTTGCTAGTACAGAAACTGTACTTTGTGTGAAGCTGACTTAGGTTATTAGATGGAGAAAAAATATTCCTAAACAGTTTGAGGAATACTGTTGCTTTATCATATTGCAGTTTGACACTGAAAATTGTAAAGTTTTATTCCGCACAATCTTGCACTAATTTTGTGATTCTATTTTTATCTTGATTTATTCCGGTTGCTACCTTTTAAAGTGGGGGTGTGGGAACTGGTGTCTTTACCAAGTCTGTTAATTCAGAACTTTTTGATTCATTTGATCTTTTTGGAATGCTTTACCTCCTTAACGTGTCTATTCTGTGTTCACTTTTGCAAATTGTGTAACTCTTCTTGCTGACTAAATGAGGGCCAGAGAGAGAAAGATCAACTTATCAGCATTTTTATTTTAATACATTAGAGTGGAGGAATGTGTATGGGAGGGTGGAGATTACTGACAAGTTGAGAGAAGAAATAGTAACGTACCAGATTTTTGCAACTTCTAATCTTATTCTGAGTTTTTTTTTTTTTTTAAATTAGTGAGTTTACTCAGGATTTATAGAGAGGAATCAATCATCCGAAAGTTTCCTGTTTTATAATGGGTTTGTAGAATATTATCTTGACTTATTCCGTGATCATTGCACAAATTGTTTAAAGACCTTCATTACTGTTTGTAATTCCCGTAGTATAATGATTTTTAATTTCGTCATTATATATGAAACAAGTAATGACACTTATTTGGGAGAAAATTGCAGTTACTCTTAATAGAATACTTAGGGCTAGAGTAGGTCTTTCTCAAATGTCATGATGTAAAGGGGACAGGGAATGTACATTTGGGTAAGAAACAGCAGCTTCTGATGCTAGTCTTTTGAAAAAATTTACTTCTGCAACCAAAAGTTGGATTAGGAGCGTTTCAGGATTGTTTCAGAGAAAATCATGTAGTGGCCGGGCGTGGTGTCTTATGCCTCTAATCCTAACACTTTGAGAGGCCGAGGTGGCGGATCACTTGAGGTCAGGAGTTCGAGACCAACCTGGCCAACATGGTGAAACCCCATCTCTACTAAAAATACAAAAATTAGCTAGGCGTGGTGTTAGGCGCTTGTATTTCCAGCTACCCGGGAGGCTGAGGCAGAAGAATTGCTTGAGCTCAGGAAGCAGAGTTGCAGTGAGCAGAGATTGCACCACTGCACTCCAGCCTGAGTGGTAAAGGGAGACTCTGGTTCAAAAAAAAAAAAAAAAGATAAAATCATACAGATATTTAACTTTTTAAAAGGCAAAGGCAGCAGATATGGCCGGGTGCGGTGGCTCACGTCTGTAATCCCAGCACTTTGGAAGGCTGAGGCGGGTGGATCACGAGGTCAGGAGTTCGAGATCCACCTGGCCAATATGGTGAAAACCTGTGTGTACTAAAAATACAGAAATTAGCCAGGCATGGTGGTGTGCCTGCAGCTACTCAGGAGGCTGAGGCAGGAGAATCACTTGAATCTGGGTTAGGGGGGCTGGCGGGGTTTGCAGTGAGCTGAGATTGCCCCACTGCGTTTCAGCCTGGGCAACAGAGCAAGACTCTGTCCAAAAAAAAAAAAAAAAAAAAAAAACACACACACACACGAGAAGGTTAGAAAACCTCTGCCCACAATGTTTCTTAATCCATGGATTTGTGGTCTATTTTGAATCCACAAGCAGAAAGGCTATTGAAGCATATATATGTATATGGTTTTTAAATTTTTTTAATCACATTTTTTAAATTTATTAAATTTTTTTTGGAAAGACGAGGTCTTGCTATGTTGCCCAGGCTGGTCTCGAACTTGTAACCTTAAGAGATCCTCTTCCATGGAGTCCCAAAGTACGGGGATTTATAGGCAGGAGCCACTGGTCTGTATGTGTTTTTTAAAGATGAAACTTATAGGTTGTATAGGAAAACAAATGAAAATAAGTAGTTGCAGTTTAGTATAAAAAGTTGAAATTGAGGTATGTATATAATTAGTCCTATGAGAGCTCAAAGCTTTTTCTTAAAATTCTTATTCTATATTAGAAAAGGGTTAGGTGAGTGGGCTTGGCTGCTTTTTGCTTTTGTCCTCTTTCTGTGTGTTTTGGGCCTCTACCATAGTCCTTTATTAATTGGTAAGCTTGTATGTTTTAATTAGTAATCTGGCGTATGATGTTGCAAAAAAAGTACCAGAATATATCCAGTCTGCTTGTGTGACTTTGATTTCATAAATGAGCTACCTTGCTGTTTTTCTTTTCCAGATACTGCACTTAAGAGGATGTTTGTTTTGATCCTCTGCTCATTGTTTTCATGAAGTATCACTAATCCATCCTAGAGGTGGTGTTCCTTTTAAGAATTTGAGAAGGTTGGATGTCCTGGTCCATTAAAAAAAAGAAAAAAAAAAGGATTTGAGAAGGAAAATGTAGTTCCCAGTTACTTTTGTATAATGTGAGCAAACAAAATCTTTGTTACACTCTATTCAAATCTATTTAATATCAAGATTGTAGTAAGTTTAATTCATATTTCCTCTGCATGATTATAATAACACCCTTTTTTATTTTGCAAATACTGTATAAAGAAAAAATGCTGGTTACTCTGTGACATATTTCTATAATTTAGAAGTGAAGTAGCCTGAGTATAGGGTTTATTTATTTCTATTTTTGCCATAACCCCTTTCACTGTAATAACTATGATATCCTAGTTGCAACTTTAAAGAAACAGAATAAACCAGATTCTGTTGCAGTGCTTATTTTCATTCTTAGTTTTTCTTAATGATAGACACTTTGCCAGTACATCTTAGTATGTTTACCTTGAATGACTACTCTTTTAAACTGTCAAATCTGGTGAGAACTAACATAATTAGGCCAGTGTCTCTTATCAGTAAAAAGTCATTCCATTTTCAGCTGCAGATGAAAAGATTGAAGAGCACTTCGGTTCAGTTAGGCATTGCATTTTGAAAGCTTACGTGTTAGTTTGATCTTAGCTATTCTGTATAGATAGGGATAGATTTTCTTTAGCCTTAAAGGAGATTAGTCAGTTATGGTTGTAACTCAATTGCTTTCCCTTATTTTTCTATTTAGCATATTTGTTAGTATATTGAATCATCTCCCTTTGCAGATATTTCCAAGGGCTTTAGTCCTTTTTTTTTTTAACTGCAGTTGTGCCTTTAAATGGCTCCAGTGAAAAGTAAGATGTAAATGCAGATAATTACAAAATTTATGTACAAAGAGTACATAAGAGGGGAAGAGGAAGTGAGAAACTCAGGCTTCACAGAGGTGACATTTGAATTGGGGTTAAGTTGAAGAACAGACAAACTTAGACAAAGCTATGGAAAAATTGTGATGAGCAGGGGAAAAAGTAAGTTTGGAAAGGAAAGCACAGGTCATTTGCTTATATTTATTCTTAGGATTTTGGACTTTTTTTGAGTGAAATTTAAACAAGGGGAGTGATCTTATGTTTGTCTTCTAGAAAGATTACTCTGCCAGCAGACGTATGAAGGATTTCTTGTAGGAGATAGAGAAATATCTAATGACCAGGATAAACTGTCCTGTGTTAGGTCAAACTGTGGAGGTACATTAGAATGCTCAAAATGAAGAGAGACAGGGGCTAAGTAGTACTCCCTGAAGAACACCATTATTTCACAAATTGGAGAGAAAGGACTCAGTGGAGACTTAAAAGACAAAAACTAAATAGGGAAACAAATCGAGAGGGGGAGTTACAGAAGCCAAGGGAGAAGTGGTTTATGGTGTCAGATGCTCAGAGGGATCAGGTAAAAAAAATAAGATTTGAAAACATTGATGGGGAAACTTAGCCACAGCAGTTTCTGTGGATTAATGGGACAGAAACGAGATTCCATTTGGTAAGAAGGGTGCAGAGAAACTAGTTTTCTTTCGAGAAACTTTGCTTTGAAGAGATCAGAGAACCAAAGATATACTAGAACAGTTTTACTGTAGAACTGTTAAGATTTTCAAATGTACTTCTTATTTTTGTTTCTCAAATGATGGTAATTATCATTTTTAGAATTGGTCATCAGGAAAGTTTAAAAATCTTTTCTATTGCTTGTCCTGTGAGGAGTTAAAACAGAATAACCATATTTGGTGTACTGTAATGTTAAATCCTAACCAACTGAAAATGATCTATAAGCTGAGTGCAGTGGCTTATGCCTGTAATCCCAACACTTTGGGAGGACAAGGCAGGCGGATCACCTGAGGTCAGGAGTTCAAGCCCAGGTTGGCCAACATGGTGAATACTCATCTCTACCAAAAATACAAAAAGTAGCCTGATGTGGTGGCATGAACCTGTAATCCGAGCTACTCGGGAGACTGAGGCAGAAGAATTACTTGAGCCTGGGAGACGGAGGTAGCAGTGAGCTGAGATCGCGCCACTGCACTCTAGCCTGGCTGACAGAGCAAGACTCTGTCTCAAACAAAAAAACAAAAAATCTATAAATGATATATTAAAACAACAGGAGGTACTTGTCATTTCTCTGGCAAATGTCTAGTCTGGAAAAATGAGGTGTAACAATTCTCATGTATGAATTGTGTACAATAATAATTGTAGTTTGAAACTTTGTAGTTGTTTTTAAGGAAGAAGTTACTTTCTGTGTATCACTATGTTAGAGAAGAAAACAAAAACAGTTGGTTCAGATTATTTTCTTAACATTTCCCCTTGTCTGTAGGGAAAAAACAGGACATACATTTTGATCACTATTTTAAAGTGGTGTTTTTTTTTTTGTTTTTTTTTTTTTTGAGACGGAGTCTCCCCCTGTTCCCCAGGCTGGAGCGCAGTGGTGCCATCTCTGCTAACTGCAGCCTCCGCCTCTGGGCTTCAAGCAATTCTCCTACCTCAGCCTCCCAAGTAGCTGGGATTACAGGTGCCCGCCACCACACCCAGCAGATGGGGTTTTGCCATGTTGGCCAGGCCGGTCTGGAATTTGCGACCTCGGATGATCCACCCGCTTTGACCTCCCATAGTGCTGAGATTACAGGTGTGATCCACTGTGCTGGGTCTAAAGTGATTCTTAAGAATTTTATAACCATAATTAGTTCAGTTTTGCATATGTTAGTTGTTAGTATACTTGGTGAGCTCAAAGCTTGTTAGATTTTTAAGAAAATGTCTCATTCATAAATCAGTCTACTAATTGTCAGTGTTCATTTTTTATCTCTTAGTTTTTAAAAAATTGAGACATGAGAAGAAACTAAAGAGAAGAAACATTTCCTCCTGATTATCTGAAGTGTAAATTTCTTTTTTTCTTTTTTTTGAGACAGAGTCTCGTTCTATTGCCCAGGCTGGAGTGCAGTGGTGTGATCTCAGCTCACTGCAGCCTCCACCTGGATTCAAGTGATTCTCCTGCCTTGGTCTCCCCAGTAGCTGGGACTACAGGCCCGTGCCACCACACCTGGCTAATTTTTGTATTTTTAGTAGACGCGGGGTTTCACCAGTTGTCCAGGCTGGTCTCGAACTTCTGACCTCAAGTGATCCACCTGCCTTGGCCTCCCAAAGTGCTGTGATAACAGGTGTGAACCACCGCACCTGGCCCCCTGAAATGTAAATTGTCCACATTTGTGACAAGCCATTCAGTTTCTCCCCTCTTCCTTAAGAAAAGAATCTTTAACATCCAGCTAATGATGGACTTTCCTAGAACTTACAGAAGGAAGGATGCTATAACCTAACTAACTAGGTGGACTACCTGTGGATACCACTGGTAATTACGACACTAGTGATTTGTAAGTGGACTATTTATATGGTACTTGTTAAATTCAAATATGAGCACATAATGAAAGTGGGCATTGGCTGCACGTACATTCAATGAAATTTAGTAATTTAAAAATATCGGTTTATCTTTCTTGAAAAATTAAAATGGGAGAAAATTAATCTAACATCTATTTTTTTGTTAAATTTAACTGGAAAATTTTTGGACACTGGTTTCCTTAATATGCTGTTCAGCCAAAAGTTTTGGAAGGTCTCCATCAAGAAAAAATTATTCATCAAAAAATGAAAACTGTGTGGAAGAAACTTTTGAAGATTTGCTTTTAAAGTATAAGCAAATACAGTTGGAACTAGAATGCATCAATAAAGATGAAAAACTAGCTTTGAGTAGCAAAGAAGAGAATGTGCAGGAAGATCTTAAAACATTGAACTTTGAGGACCAAACTAGCACTGATAATGTCAGTATTACAAAGGATTCAAGTAAAGAAGTAGCACCTGAGGAGAAAACACAAGTCAAAACTTTTCAGGCATTTGAATTAAAACCACTCAGGCAAAAATTGACTTTACCAGGAGATAAGAATCGGTTGAAAAAAGTTAAAGATGGAACAAAACAGCTTTCCCTGAAATCCGACACTACTGATTCTAGTCAAGGTAATGAAATTAAATACTTCAGTTAGTAATGACTTTTCTATCTCTAAAGGAGTAACTACTTGTTTTGGTAGTGTATTTCATTGAAATGAACCTAATTATCTGTAAATTATTTTCTACTTTCTATGTAGACATTCATATTATTGAATAATGACTAATTTTGTTTGCTTTTAGTTTTTATTTCTTTATTTTTTTTTGCCTGACATTCTGGTCTCTATAATAGAAAGTTATACTTAAGTGGTAATAGTGGACACCTTCATTTCCTGACTTAAATGATTTTGACATTTTCCATTAAATATGATGTTAAGTTTTTTGTAGGTATCCCTTGTTGGATAAAGGAGGGTTTTACCCCTGTTCTTAGTTTGAAATTTTCAGCATGAATGGATGTTGAAGTTTACAAAATCTTTTTTCTTCATTGCTGGATGAACATCTAATTTATTTTAATTTGTTAGTATAATGAATTACATAATTTATTTCTAGTATCAAACCAGCCTGGCATGCTTGGGTTAAATATAGTTTATGATATACCATTTTAAAATCATGGATTTGGCTTGTTTTTTCTTTTTATTATTAGGATATAATTTATATACAGTAAAATTTACCTTTTAACATTATAAATGTATAAGTTTATAGTTCTTCAGGTTTTGACAAATGCAGACAGTTGGGTAACCATCACCAGCCACCATTAGGATACAGAATAGTTTCATCTACTTCAAATAGTTTCTCCAAGTATCTTTGTAGTTAACCCCTCCCTCAGCCGTTAGTTCACCTGGTAACCACTGATCTGTCCCTATACTTAGGCCTTTCCATAATGTCACATTAATGGAGTCATACAGTGTATTGCCTGTTTTTTGAGACAGAGTTTTGCTCTTGTTGCCCAGGCTGGAGTGCAGTGGCATGATCTCTGCTTACTGCAACCTCTGCCTCCTAGGTTCAAGCAATTCTCCGGCATCAGCCTCCTGAGTAGCTGGGATTACAGGTGCATACCACCATGCCCAGCTAATTTTTTGTATTTTTAGTAGAGATGGGGCTTCATCATGTTGGCCAGGCTGGTCTCAAACTCCTGACGTCAGGTGATTTGCCTGCCTCGGCCTCCCAAAGTGCTGGGATTACAGGCGTGAGCCACCAAGCCTGGCCTATGTTGCCTTTTGATTGTAGCTTATTTCATTTAGCATAATGTGTTTGAAATTTATTCATGTAGTTTTATTTGTCAGTAATTCATTTTTATTGTTGAGTATCCCATCATACTATAGTTTATCCATTTGCCACTTATGTTTGGGTTTCCCCAGTTTTTGGCTATTATAAATAAAGGTTTGCTAGTGTTTTGTTTAGAATTTTGTATCTGTGTTCATAGCCTGTAATTTTTCCCCCCTCTTTTTCCTTGCCAGTTTTTAATGTAAGGTTATGATACAAAATTAGTTGGCGCTGGTTTCATCTTTATTCTCTGTAATAGTTAACATTGGAATTATTCTGAGATACTTGGTAGATCTTGCTCATGAAAGTGTCTGGGCCTGGGTGGAGTTTTTTTCTGAGAAAGTTTTAATCTGACTGTTAATGTTTTCTATTTCTGTTAAGGCAGTTTATGTAAACTGTGTATTTTTGGTAATGTGTCTATTTCCTTTAAGTTATAGAAGTTATAAAAATTATTAAGAATCCTTTACTTTTTTATTTGTAGTATTTATAAATTGTATCTTTTTTTTTTCTACTCTCTTCTTTAATTTCCCCTGAAGTAAGTCCATAGGTTTTTAAATTCAGTAGTTTTCAGCCTCTCTCCTGTTAAGATTATTTTAGGCCATAAATTTTGACTTACTCTGTCTCAGGTTGAGATATTAAACTTTTTCATTCATTCTAAATATTTCTAATTTTTATTTTTCATTGGCTTGTAAGCTACTTGGTAGTCTGTTTTTTCTAAACATGTAGATTTTCTGGCAGTATTTTTTTTATTGATATCTGAGTCAATCATACTGTCAAAAAATAAGATTGCTATGATAACCAATCTTTTGAAATACTTAGAGACTTCCTTTATTGTTTAGTATGTAATCAATTTTTTTATAAGAGTTCTGTGTATATTTGAAAGGAATGTATAGATTGCTTGAGCTTCTTATGTTGTTCACGTCTTTATTTTTTGACTTGCTTGATCAGTTACTGAGAACAGTTTGTACTGAGTACAGTTTGTCAAAATTTGCCAGTATGATGGTGAATTTGTGATTTTTACTTTTTGCTTTAAGTACTGTGAAGCTGGGTAATTGAGTCATTATGTAGTGACTTTATCTCTAATGTTTTTGACTAAAAGACTATTTTGTCTTATATTAATAGCCATATCATCTTTGTCTTTATGTAATTTCCCACCCTTTCAGTCTTTCTGTATCTTCATGTCTCAGATATTACTTGTATATACTTTAGAGCTGGATTTAATTTATAATTTAGTACGACAGTCTTTGTCTTTTAACTTGAACATATAGTCTACTCAAATATTTTTTATGATTATTGATATTTGGTTTTCTTTTTTTCTTTCTAACCTCGTATTTTTCTTCACACAATTTTTTTTTCGTTTGCTAGTTTGGAAGTTAGATACTAAATTTCTGGTCTTATAGTCCTACTGGTGTTTAAAGTTAATTAAGAACCTTACCCTTTCCCTGAAATACAAAGAATGATGTTTGCTTACCTTCGCCTATATATTTAACACTTTCTTGGGTTACTCTTTATATTATGTTTGGAATTATATATGTATAAATACATTCTCTATGTGTGTGTGTTTTTTTTTTTTTTTGGCCAGGCTGATCTCAAACTCCTGGGCTCAAGTGATCCTCCTGCCTTGGCCTCCTAAAATGTTGGGATTACAGGTGTGAGTCACCATGCCCAGTGCTTAAATACATTCTTCAGACTTTTTGTTTTTAATGTGTTTTTGTTGGGTGGAAAACTATTTCTATTTACTGTTTTTAAAAGATATTTTCCCTGGGTGTAGAATTCTAGGTTGTTCCAAATATGTTTTTGAGACAAAATCTCACCCTATCATCCAGGCTGGAGTGCAGTGGTGTGATCTTGGCTCACTGCAACCCCTGCCTCCAGGGTTCAGGTGATTCTCATGCCTCAGCATGAGTAGCTGGGACTATGGCACATGCCACTGCACCTCGCTAATTTTTGTATTAGTAGAGATGGGGTTTTGCCATGTTGGTCAGTCTGGTCTCGAACTCCTGGTCTCAAGTGATCCACCCACCTTAGCCTCCCAAAGTTCTGGGATTACAGGCATGAACCACCGCATCCAGCCCCTAGTTATAGTCTTACAATATTTTCTGGCTTCAACTGTTGACTTTGAAAAATCATCTGTCAGTCTTTATGGTTTCCAATTTGAAGATAATCTTTTTCTTTGGTTGTTTTAAAGAGCCTCTTTTTGTCCTTGATATTCTGTAGTTCAGCTGTGATATGCTGTTTGTTGATTTCTTTTTATGTATCCAGCTTGAGATTTGTTGTTCCTTGAATCTGGATTGGATCTTGCATGGGTTCTGAAAAAAAATGATCGTTATCTCTTAGAATATTGCGTTGTTCTCTCTTTTTTTTAGAATTCTGTATAGATGTATGTTAAGTCATCATACTTTATCTTTCATGTCTCAGTTTCTCTTAGTTTCTGTCACTTTGTAATTGACAAATTCTGGAAAATTTCCTCTTGTATAGCTTTCATTTTACTGATTGTCTCTTCAGCTGTATCTAATCTACCTTAAGCCCACCTATTGAGTTTTAAATTTCAATTACAGTTTATATTTTACTATTTCATCTTTGTTTTGTTTTCAGATCATTTTGATCATTCTTTCCCTGCTTATATTTTCAGCTTTATCTTTGTTTCTTTAAACAAATTAACTGTAGGTCTGTTTTGTTTTATCTCCTATCCCTGCTAATTTTCGATATCTCAGGTCTTTGGGGGTTTGATTTCTGATGTTTGTTTTTGTTATTACTCATTTTTGGTACTTTTTTTCCTTGAACAATTAGTGATTTTGTTTTGGTTTGGTTTGGTTTAATATGAGGTACTCATTTTCTTTTGAATTTTTGTGGTGGGAAGTTTTTAAGACCTGGGACAAAGATACATTACCCAGAGAGAATTTGCTGTAGACTTCAGCCCTGGAATCAATTCATCCCCGGAATCACTGGCTGCCCATATGTGAATTTGGTTGCAAGCCTGAGTGATGATCATTTTGGGTTGCGCGTTCTCAGGGAGATGTTTTTATTTCCCCTCTTCAATTTAGTGCTATGATTCTATACAGGCGGTTTTGGAAAGTGTAACACAGATGAATAGAAAAGACACACAAATAACTAACATGGAGTATAATAAGAGTTATGTGTGAAAGCCTGGAGTAATACAGGAAGGATTAAATATCCTCACCTGGATTTAGAAAGATTTCATAGAGATGTAGATGCTTGACATGCCTCTGGAAAAATGAGTCTTTTCCACTGGGGAAGTCAAAAGTAAGCGGATGAGCAGATAGAGGCACAGAAGGCTTTTTAAGAGCATTGAGATTAATCAAATATGTATGCAGTATGAGAGATAGGGTATTTTTTTAGTGAGTGATTGGACATAAATTTATAAAAGGACAGGTTAGTGTTAGACTGGAAAGGGCCTTGAATATATTGCTAAATAGTTTGAATTTTGTTCTTTAAATATCGGGTGGGCTGTTAACTAATTTTAAGCAAGAAAATGATGTGATCAGATGTGTGTTTTAGGAAAATAACTGGCATCAGGATGGAAGAGTGATTGGAGAAAAATCAAAGAAGCTAAAATGTCATCTGAATCAGTGAATTGTGTATATATAAATGTTTCTACATGTATAATTCCCCACCAATCCTTAGCAAGACTCTACTGTCAAACTTAGGTTATTGGTGAACCTCTTGACAACTCTTTTATGCCTTCACAGTTTTTTCGGGCCTTTTACTCAACCTTTATTATTGTCAGTATATAAGCTTGCCTCTTATTTGAGGTGTTCGCACTCAATTCCAGCTTTTCACTTCCTGACCATAAACTTGTTTGTAACCCATATCAATTTTTACTTCAGTTCTTTCACTCTGAGGGTAATGACTCTCTTGTTCATGGCCATTTTGTTTTCACTTGTTCTCCTGGCTGTGACTCTAACTTCTGCCTTCCTTGGGACCTTGCTTTGTTTATTCTCCTTTATCTTTAACCATTGTCTCCTTAGGGTGTTCTTAATATATTTGAGTTTTCCATCCAAAATTAAAATCCTCTTCCTCATCCTACATTCTCTCTTAAATTTCCCCTTTTCAATAAGACTTCCGAGACATCTAGTCTGCACCATCTTTTCGCTTTACTTCTCATTTCCTTGTTAGCCCAATACAGTTTGCTTTTCTACCGCACATCACAATACTGAAACTAGTCATGGTAGTTTCCTGTGACCTAACTGTAAATTTTAGTGGATGTTTTTTATTTCATTCTTCCATTCAGTCAAAAATTAGTTGAGCACTTTATTCCAGACTCTTGGAAATAAATTGATGAACAAAATAGATAGTCACTTATGCCTTCATGGGCTTGCATTTTAGAAGGTAGTAAACATGATGAGTAAATTAACTGTTACAAAAGATTAAAAGTATAGCTGGGTAAGTAGGAAAGGGATAGAGAGGATACAGGTTGCCGCACTAATAGGGTAGTCAGCATAGGCATCTATTTGAAGGTGAGATTTAAAGAAAGACTTTGAAGACAGTAAGGGAATAGCCAAGTGGATATCTGGTGGAAGAGGCTTCTACACAAAAGGAATAACTAGAGCAGTGATTTTCAAAATGTGGTTTCTGGGGATGGCATTATATGGGAACTTGATAGAAGCACAAATTCTCAGTTTCTACCTTAGATCTACTGAATTGGGAGCTCTGGAAATGAGGCCTAGTAATCTGTATTTAATCAGCCCTCCTATTGATTCTGCTACTTGCTGAAGTTTGAGAATTGCTGAACTAGAGAAATGATCATAATACAGAAGAATGCCTGACATGTTTGGGGAAGAACAAGGAGTCTTGTGCTAATACAGAAGACAGAGTGAGGGGAATGAATAATGGGAGAGAAGGGATTGGAAATGGCAGGAAGGGGTAGATCTTAAAGAGAGAGCCTTGTAAGAACTTTGTTTTTTAATTTCTAGTGAAATGGGAGCTCCTACAGGGTTTTGAGCAAAGGACTGACATAATCTGTTTTATATTTTTAAGCATCACTCTGGCTACATTGTTGAGAATATTCTATTGGGGGTAGACATCTCTACTATATTCAGTGACGGTTTTCTTACCTTGAAATTTTGGGATTTCTGCAATATTATACCCATATCTGGATTTTAAAAATAAACTTCTGATTTTTCTTTTCTGTCTTTTGCTTGTTTTAAATAACTTTTCCTGTGTAATTTCTTAATTTGTCATGTACTCAATGTCCCATTCTCTTGGGGTATTCTCATTATTATGGTGTTATCTACCACCTATATGCTGATGACTTTAGCTCACATTAGAGTTTCAGTTGGTAATATTTTAATTACTATGTGACAAGAACAATGTTCATTTTGGAGGTTTTGAGTAAAAATTGAGATAACTTTTTTGTACAGACCTCTGATAGTGGTAGAACAACTGTCTAGCTACCCATTTGATCAGTTTAAACCTGCATTTATAATCTTTGTGTAAAGTTATATTTATTGTCTGAAATTTGTATTTATTTATTTATTGAATTTATTGTAATTATTTTTAAGGTAGCAATGTAGTCATAAGGTACCTACTATGTTAATAGGTATTTGTCTCTATGTTACATTAAAGGGAGGTGCTGCCATTTTGTATAGACAAGTGAGATCCTAATCAGCTATTAGATTTCTCATGACCTAATGAAACTCGTAAGTTTCTCGTGTAGGAGAAAAATTTAGTGCTTTCTCTGTTTATTATTGGAAGGCTGTTTAATGTTTCCCTGTTTATTTTTGTCTAATAGTTGTTACTATCTGTTGTTTTAAAAAGTATGATTATTTTTGTTATATGGGATATATGCATTCCCCAGTATTACCACACTGCAAAATTGTGCAATAAAAACAATAGGGTGTGTGGAGAAAGTGGGTTAGAGGAACAACACTCAAAAACTGTCTGTGGCACATAAAAAAAAAGATAGGAATCAACAAAAAGTGATGGGACAGCTTTGCATATGAAATGGGGGAAAAAATGTCTAAAATATTAAAGTAAACATGTGAGCTTTCAATAAAATAGACCTAAAGTATACCTGTGGAAGTGGAACGTTTGCTACTTAGGAGTTATTATGAAGTAGAATAAGGAGTGTTACCTGAGATTAGATGGTAAATTGTAATACCAGATGTGGATGGATGTCGCTAACACACACACTGAACTTGAGTAGTTGATAGATACTTGAAGTACATGGCTCAGATGACTTGGGTGCAGTTTTCTGCATTCTTAGTGTTTTCTCTGAGACAAATCACACATAAGTAAATGTAAAATTCGTGTTATGTTCACATTCTTTTCTTTTCTTTCTTTTTTTTTTTTTTTTTTGAGACAAAGGCTCAAAAAAGCCTGTCGCCCAGGCTGGAGTGCAGTGGTGTGATCTTGGCTCACTGCAACCTCCGCCTCCTGGTTCAAGTGATTCTCCTGCCTCAGCCTCCCAAGTAGCTGGAACTACAGGGGCACACCACTATGCCCAGCTACTTTTTTGTATTTTTAGTAGAGATGGAGTTTCATCATGTTGCCGAGGCTAGCTTTGAATCCTGAGCTCAGGTGATCCGCCTGGCTCCGCCTTCCAAAGTACTGGATTTACAGACATGAGCCACCACGCCTGGCCACTCAAATGATTTGCTAATGTATCATGTTGCAACTAATTCACATTTATAGAATAAGCCTTTTAACAGAACTCATTTGTCTTGAAATTTGGTCATTGCCTTCTCTTTGTTGACTGAGGTGCTTGATTAGTCATTTCTCTATTTATTGAATGTTGCATATTCTTTCACCAGTAGGTTCACTTGAGCAGTCAAATTAGGATGTTTGGAACACTGACAGGTGTGGTATTACAGTAAAAACACTAGGCTTAGGGTTAAGATCTAGTTTAAATCCTAGCTTTGCAACTTCAGTTTTGTCATCTCTTAAAGAAAGATACCTGAATTTTTAACATAATCTGTTTTAGCTATAAAAGTATCTCAACAGGATTGTAAATGTTCTATATCTTTATTATGTGATATGTAAAGCTGCTATAGATTAGCTAATTTACAAATGTAAGATTTTGTACACTGTTTTGTCAGTCATCTGGGCCCAAAGCTAGATTACTGGAAAAAAATGAATAGATGGACTCAATTTTATTGATATTTAAGCTGCCTCTACTGATGGCTTTTCTAGATTGAATAAATAAAAGACCAATTCTCTAATGCATAAATCCAATACAATCTGCATACTTTCTGAGTTCGTCCCAGTATAGAGGATTGGATTAATTTAATCATCATTATATTCTATCAGTGTGGATAATCCACTTGGTAATGAAGTGCTGTTGCTTGTTTCTATGCTTTATAAATTCTGTCCTTATTTGAAATGACTATTTCTAGTCCAGAAGCCATTTTATTAAAATGTGGTTTTATTTTAATATTTTGAATCATTTTACCTTATAACTTTCAGTATTGAGGCTAAGAAGTTTGTTCAGATTTTCATTCTCTTTAATAGTATTTTCTTTTGGTTGATAGACTGAGAAAATGAGACCCTTTAATGATATCCTTTAAAATAATTACCAGATATTATGTAGGATTATTTTATTTTAGATTTTGGCTATCTTTTAGAGTATTCAAAAGGAATTATTTTATTTTAAAGGATTGCAAGATAAAGAACAAAATTTAACAAGAAGAATTAGTACCTCAGATATTCTGTCTGAAAAGGTAAGATACTGCTTTGTGAGACTGTATCATCTCTGTAACACCCATTTTTGCATTGCTTTAATTTGTTCTTTTGTAAGGGAAATTCTGTCTTAGTTTTCACTCATTTTCTTTCATCATTGCTGTAACTCCTTTTGGACATAAGCCTTAAAGATAAGAAATTCTGGAGCTACATCTTATAGTCTCTTTTCCCTGGGTTCTGCAAATTATGTTTCATTAAAGTGTTGTACATATTCATGCAGGATCTTTTTTAATCATTTGTTTTTTGAAACTTAATTTTGATCCAGATATTTTCTCTCTTTCTTGTGGGTTATCCTATGTGGGTAAGCTTTGGAGTTAGATAGACCTTCACCCGATATCAAATTCTACCTCTGCTTCTTGTTAGCTGAGTGACCTTGTATAAACTATTTAGCCTTTTCTTGCTTCTATATTCTTTTCTATAAAATGAACTTAATGTCTTCTGTTATCTGGGTTGTTGTGAGGCTTCAATAGAATGAAGTACAGAAACATCAAGCACTGTGTTTGATGTATAACAGGCACTCAGTAACCCAAGCCTTTTCAATTTGTTGAATTAGAGATTTGAAATAGCTGTAGTTTTTTTTTCTGAGATTTCAGTTGGTTTTCCTGCATAAATTGAAATGATTTAAGTAGCCTAGGAGCTTTAGGAAAAAGATGGCCCTTAATTTAGGAATGATAATATATAACGTACACATACATATTTTTAATACCCTCACAATAACCCTGTGAATCAAGTTGACATATATACATTTTGGAGATGAAGAAAGAATCATGAGTAGATTAAGTGACTTGCCTAAAGTTACATAGGAACTAAGTGTCAGAGCAAGTAATTTAATGAGGTTGTCTGACTATTGAGAACTCATGAGCTTAGTTCTGTGCTCTTGCTGTTCAAGTAGCTACCTCACATAGCATATAGGTGGGTAACAGAATCAGAGGTTTCTTTCATTTCAAAGGGAGTAGTTGCAAAAAGTAATCAAAAGTCTCACTGGGTGTGGTGGCTTATGCCTGTAATCACAGCACTCTGGAAGGCTGAGGTGGGAGGATTGCTTTAGCTTGCGAGTTAGAGACCAGCCTGGGCAACATAGTGAGATCCCAAGTCGAAAAAAAGTAAATAATTAAAAAAAAAAAGAAAACAGGTTTTTATATCAATGGAATAGTGAGGATAGCTTTATTTTAGTTAAACTCTCTAGATGAGTACTGTTTAATAGAATTTTCTACATTAATGGAAATGTTTTATAGCTGTACTCTCCAATATGGTAGCTGTTAGCTACATGTGGCTATGAAGAACTTGAAAAGTGATTAGCATGACTTAGGTACAAATTTTTAAATTCAGTTTTAGTCGATTTAAATTCACATAGCCACATGTGGCTCATTGTTACCATGTTGAATAGCACAGCTCTAGAATTTCAGTATTAAGCAATAGAATTTGATAGGTTTAAATGACTTAAAATTTAAAAAAGAATCATGATAATTTTAAAATTATTGCTTACTTGTACTTATCAACAGTGGAAAGGGTAACTATCCTGGTTTGATTAAACTTAAGTACTGAAGTGTATGATAATAGTTTAGGGCTTATAGTAGTTCATATTCAGGTGAAATCATTAGTTAGTATCCTCTATTTTCTTTATGTTTAACAACAGAAATAATTTAATTGGATTTGAGGAGAAAATATAATTACAATTTGCCTATATGAAAAAGTTATTAGATAAGTAGGTCTTAACCTTTTGGAATCTTTTTCGACTCTTCCTTTCCCTTTTATGCACGTACATAAAGAAAAAACAGTGTTTTATGTTTAACTTCAGGGGTGGGGAAGCCAAAGGAATCCCCCTACCCTTTATTAAAATCCATGGACTCAATTTAATTAAGAACCTCTAGGGAGCCTGACATTTTTCAGTTTTATTTTTTCTATAATGTAGAGAATAGATAATTTTTAAAACTATTTCAAAAGTGAAATGCAAAAATTAAGTTATCTAATTGGAAAAAAGTTATCAGACATCTGCTTTTAACATTATTGTCCTGTTTTAGCTTTCCTGAATAAAATTCTTGTGTGTTCAAAAATATTTAAAATATTCAGATAAATATCTGTAGCTTAGAACACATAGCAGTCAGCTATAAAAAAATCTCTGTAGATTTTTCGCTTCAATAGTAATTTATAGAATTAAAAAATATACACAGTAAAAGAAAATCTGTAAGTTTGATTCTTGATATTCAGTGTGTCTATTCTCTGTTACTTGAGAGGCTAGCAGATCACATGACCATGGAACCACTTCTGCTTTCCTTACCTCTCCTGGGTCTTGATTTCTTCCTTGCATTTGTTGCCATCAAATGTTTATTCTTTTAGGTTTGGGAAGCCCTTTTAAATTCTTATTAGTTAATAACTCTTTTACTTTTTGCATTATCCTATTCTATCAGTTGTACTACCTCACCAACCCTACATTACGTATATACACATACCTTCTGCACACTCATCTTCTATTCATATTTTGGGAGTCTTGGGCTATGGGAAGTAAATTAGTTTACTTATTTTATCTGTATTTGCCTTGTCCTATTTGCTTCCAAACTTTACATTTTTATCTTACAAAGGATTTGACTGGATGAAATGTATAAGTAATAGAATTTAAAATTTTAAACTCTTTCTTTTTTCTTTAAAGAAACTTGGTGAAGATGAAGAGGAGTTATCTGAATTACAGCTTCGCCTTTTGGCTCTTCAGTCAGCCAGTAAAAAATGGCAACAAAAAGAACAGCAGGTGATGAAAGAAAGCAAAGAAAAGTTGACTAAGACGAAAACTGTGCAGCAAAAAGTTAAAACAAGTACAAAAACACATTCGGCCAAAAAAGTTAGCACTACAGGTGATCATTTCTGCTATTTCTGTTAAATTCTTTTTTTTTTTGAGACGGAGTCTCATAATTCTCCTGCTTCAGCCTCCCAAGAAGCTGGGATTACAGGTGCTTGGCACCAAGCCCAGCTAATGTTTGTATTTTTAGTAGAGATGGGGTTTCACCATGTTGGTCAGACTGGTCTCTAACTCCTGACCTCAGGTGATCCGCCCACCTCAGCCTCCTAAAGTGCTGGGTTTACAGTCGTGAGCCACCACGCCCAGCCTGTTAAATTCTCTTGGCTGAATTCACATATAAGTATAGTTTTGAGATTTTAATTCAGTGTTTTGAGTTTGGGGAATTATAGGGCCCTAAAATGGAGGATAATCTTGTAAAACAACTTAAGAGGAGCATCATCATTGATGAATCAATAATGAAAATATTTTTTAAGACTCTTTTTTTCTTTTATCTCCTAATGGATACTGATGTTTATGTATTTTTCATTTAAAGCTAAACAAGCACTGAGGAAGCAGCAAACAAAGGCATGGAAGAAACTACAACAACAAAAAGAACAGGAAAGACAGAAAGAAGAGGATCAGCGGAAACAAGCTGAAGAAGAAGAGAGACGGAAAAGAGAGGAAGAAATCAGAAAAATTCGAGATCTCTCAAATCAGGAAGAACAGTACAATCGATTCATGAAATTGATTGGTGGCAAGAGAAGATCAAGAAGTAAAGTAAGAAATACAAAAATATAAAATCGAAACATTACTCTTAAGTGTCCTTAAAGTCTTATTTCATAGTTTCAGTCAAATAAGAGAGCTTATTATATAAATAACTCAAGGGAAAAAGGAAGGTAGGTTATAATTGGGAAAGCGTCTTTTGTAGTTGTAGGTATTAGAAGTAGAAGTGAAGGCTAAAATTAAAAACAAGAGACTGCTTTTAGCTTATCATTTTCTATTTAGATGAAAGGAGGATTACTAAATTGTGGTGAAAACTTATTCTGAAAATGGCTATTTCTTAAGTGCAAGAGTAGAATTTCATTAGTTTTTCATTATTCGTAATGTAGATTTAGAAGGGTGTCATGACTAATTATGGACTATTTTAATAAACGTTAAATCATATTGTAATAACCTTAGTGCATGTGGCTATTTTGTATTTAGTGGTCAAACATTTGTTGAACATTTCCTATGTATATGATCACACTCGTAATCCTCTCTTTTTCTCTCTCCCTTCTTTTACCCTCTCCACCCAAAAAGAATACACTTGAGAATGTATTAATGAAGAGTAGAGGGATATTAAAGAGTAAATTATTTAATTGGAGTTCGATTTGCTTAAGCAAGGAATATTATAAATATTTATACATTGAACTATTGAACTTTTCTTCTCTCTTTTTTTTTTTTTGAGATGGAATCTTGCTCTTGTCTCCCAGGCTGGAGTGCAGTGGCACGATCTCGGCTCACTGCAACCTCCATCTCCTGGGTTCAAGCGATATTCCTGCCTCAGCTTCCTGAGTTGCTGGGATTACAGGCGTCCGCCACCTCGCCTGGCTAATTTTTTTGTATTTTTAGTACAGATGGGATTTTGCCATGTTGGCCAGGCTGGCCTTGAACTCCTGACGGCATGAGCCACCACACCCAGCCAATAGAATCTTTTTCTGGAGATAAATATGGTATTATAGGCACATTACTCTTTACTTCCTTCTCGAGAGGTTTTGCTAGTTTTTAATTATATACTGTCTCTGAGTGAAGCATAGAACTAAAAAAGAACAACACGAAAAAGAACGACACACAATAGATAAACACATTTAGCCAGAATTTATAGTTTTCATTTATCATTTACTCATAATTTAAATGTTTTTGAATTTTTGGGGAAATATTCTATATATATTCTTGATGACATAAAACTTGCATATATTCCTCTAGTTTTAATCATGCAGAAGTCATAAGTGTATAAGAGTTTAGTGTCATTTTATATAGGGAGAGCTAATTATTTAGTGGCTCAACTAACAATAAGGGATTTCGTCTGTATAGCTAGTACTTTGGAAATTCCATTTTCTATCTGGTGATACAGTTATAAAATGTCAACCGGTGTAGCTGCCATTTAAATGGAATTTCCGAAAGATGTGATAGGCACATCTAACTGAATCACCATGATTTTTGATACTGTTCCCCAGAAGATAACTATCAGTTCTTTTGTGATATGTGACCTAAGACAGAAAATGGTGTGAAACTAAAAAAAAATGTTGTATACTTTAGTCTTCAGATCCTGACCTGAGGCGATCCTTAGATAAGCAACCTACTGATAGTGGAGGAGGCATTTATCAGTATGATAACTATGAAGAAGTTGCAATGGATACAGATAGTGAAACCAATTCTCCAGGTATGAGCCCAAACTTGAAACCTTTGTGTATTTACATGTATTAAATAGAGAATGGTCATTATGCTACTCAAAACCTTGAAAGAAATGTGTAATGAAAGTGAGATTTGCTGATGAACTGTGTGATGATAGACATTATTTGTTGTTGTAAATACTTAGAGAGCAAACCTCAAGTAAGTAATATTAATCTTTATTTCAGAGTGTTTCTAGATAGCCTGTAAATTAAATAAATAGGTAAATAATTGTTTAAACTCTGTTAATTATTTGCTCTAGAAAGTGAAGATTGGGCCGATTGCAGTGGTTCACGCCTGTAATCCTGGTACTTTGGAATGCTGAGGCAGGCAGATGGCTTGAGGCCAGGAGTTGGAGAGCAGCCTGGCTAACATGGCGAAACCTTGTCTCTACTAAAAATACAAAAATTAGCTGGGTATAGTGGTGTGCGCCTGAAATCCCAGCTTCTTGGGAGGCTAAGGCATGAGAATTGCTTGAACCCAGGAGGAAGTTACAGTGAGCTGACATAGCACCACTGCACTCCAGCCTGAGTGACAGAGCAAGATTCTGTCTCAAAATATAAAAAGTGAAGAATGGTAAAGATGAGAACACTACTTTTAGAAAAACAAAACTCTTGATCTTTATACCCAGGATTCTTTCTGCTTTAAAGAACAAAAGACCTTTTTTGCCATTTGGCTTCTGGTCTCTTTCTAGTGTGATAATTTGTTAGGAATTTTGAGATAGAAAGTGATACTAGTGGCATCTCAAGAAAGACTGATTAGAATTGGTCAGGGGTGTACTCTGCTTTAGGTTACATACTGTAGAATCTGACTTAACTTTGAGGGCTAGAGACTTGATTTTGTTGATGTTCAGGGGTGATTGGCTGTGAGAGACCTATTCCTTCACAAATAATTTAAAACGTAATACTGAGGTGAAAGTAGAATACAGTTGGCATTCCAGGAACTGGAGAATTTGGAAGAACACATGATCAGTGTATTTCTCCCTGTAGTCACATGGTGAGACCAAATCAAAACTAGAATCCTACTTTGGTGTATCTAGATTAGAGACTAAATAATATGTGTTATTTGGCTAGTGTTTATCAAAATGCTCACTTTTCAGGTTGTTTTAAGCTGGTGTTTGATAGTCTTACGTTATATTATGTTTTGAGATCATAATTTGCTGTGGTCAATTTTTAATTTTCTTATTTTCAGATTCTTGGAGATGATTCATTGTAATTCCCAAGTATTGACAATATTATTTAAATACTATGTTTCTATAAAATAATTTTGTGATCTATGCTTTTTAAATGATCTTGTAAAACATTATACAGAGAATGTGTTCTGTATGCAGCTTTGCCAAATTTTAATTTTTTGCCACATTAACTGCAGATACATATATTTTTTCCATTTTATTCTCAAATTTTGCCAACACAGGCATACTTGAAGAAATGTACATTAAACAAATATTTTAATTCACTTTATCTTATATTTTTAAAAAAATGTTTTCCATATAGAGGTTTTTCTCTTAGAGGGAAACAAGATAATTCAAATACTGGTGAAGAACCAGTTTAGGATCTTAGGTGTTAGGCAGTTCAAATTGCCAAAAGATTTTTGTTTTTCACCAGGAGGCCACAATGGCAGAACATCTTAAAAATTAGAATACTAAAATGATGGAGTGGTCCCAGTAGCTGCCCCTGGCTAGCAGGAGCACACAGTGCCACCAAGGCAAAGGCCAGGACCAGAGGCAGTGGGTGTCCCAGTGCCAGCCTGTCCATCCCTGTGATGAAAGCCGAGCAGAAACTGCAGCTGCATGGTCTTGGGGGCAGGTAGACTTGTGGAAAGCCAGGCTCTGAGGCTGCAAACACCTTGAGGACCACTGGTGGTCCTAGAGCTGGTGGAGCCTGTATCTGCACCTCTGTTCCAACCAGCCACCTGGCACAGGGCTAGACCTGCATTCTGGTCTCTGCATCTTGATCTGGGCTGGGGCCTGTCCACCTGGTCATTCTGGCCAGTGTTCACACTGTAAGCCAATTACCGGTTGTGTCAACTTCTTTCCTGTGTTAAAAACAAGAATGGCTGGACGTGGTGGCTCACACTTGTAATCCCAGCACTTTGGGAGGCCGAGGTGGGTTGATCACCTGAAGTCAACAGTTTGAAACCAGCCTGGGCAACATGGTGAAACCCCGTCTCTACTAAAAATACAAAAATTAGCCAGGAGTGTTGGCTTGCTCCTGTAGTCCCACCTACTTGAGAGCCTGAGGCAGGAGAATCACTTGAACCTGGAAGGTGGAGGATGCAGTGAGCTGAGATCACGCCACTCCACTCTAGCCTGGGCACTGAGCTAGATGCCGTCTCAAAAATAAATAAATAACAAGAAATCTTGACACTGAATCAGGAGCACAATAAAAGTGCCTATTGTTACTACTATTAACTGAATCAAACACCAGCAAACACTTCCCTAGTCCTTTGTCCTCCTGGATGGTCCTGACACGGTGGGTAGCATGAACCAGCACATAGTGGTCTTCCATCTTGCCTACCACTAGTTTCTAAAACTCATGAATGAACGTTGCTCTTGCTGAGGGCACCCTCTACCTTCCCACTGTCCTTTCAGACCCCCTAGTGGCCAGCCCAACACAAAGGTTAGAAAGTTCTGAGAAGCTTCTCCTGACACCTGGCGGTGAATCAGGGCTGAATAAATCTGGATGTGGACAGTATGGCCTGGAGAGCTTTCCTCAGAGACCACTGCACTCACTAGGTCCACCGTCTCTCCCAGTAACTAGGAAGGGAAAACATGCCAAGTCCACAAAATAAGAGCACCATCAAGTGTCAGACTATTAAACATTCAAACGTTCATGGGGCAGAACACTGAATAAACATAGCTTCTTCTCTCTGCCACCTAATGACACAAATGTGACACAGCAGTCACATCCACAGCGCCATGTAAAATGTTCCAAAGATTAGTGTGTATTCAGATGATCTCATTTGGGCCTCAAGTCAGCCCCATATAAGGCATGTGAGTATTATCTGTATTTACCTGTGAGACCTGGGATAAAGAAGAAGTGTTAGATTTTTTCTAAGATTATATAGTTAGTGGATAGGGTAGTAAGAATAGTCTTTGAAACTGCTGTGTTTCAGTGAGCCTAACAAGTCATTGAAGATAAAATACACAGTTATTTTTATTTGCCACCAAGGAAGAAAAATGCTGAGATGCATCAATTGTAATTATTTTAAATTAAAATGTGAAAAAATTTGCACCTTATTGATTAAATACACTACTTCTTCTTATTCCTAGTTTTATTTGCTTTCTACAAAGCTTATATAGTCCGTTTCCTCAACTTTCACTCCACAAGAAGGGAATAATGAAGTCACCACATCATGGTTTTCCTTTGGCTAAGGCCACTTTGGCAGGATTCAGGGGAATTTTTTATTTCATTATTTCTTAAAAAGTTTGCTTGTGTTTTTGTTTTGTTTTTTAAAGTATGCTTTTAGCCTTTCCTGCTCTCTTCCCTTATATCATCATTAGGTTAAAAGTGGAACAAAGTGAGAGTTTTGAGGGACTGATTGTTTAAAGTGAATGGCTGACTTTATGATGATATGACAATTTAAATGGCTGGAGGTGGACTCATGAGGGTTAAAGATTTTATCAGTGGTTGATAAAGTCTAATTTGCACTCCACCTAGATGTATTTCTTTAAACATAACATAAATTTAATATATTCCTGATGGATATTTCTGTTACTAAACTCTTAACAAAATTTTTTTTTATAGCTCCTTCACCAGTGCAATCATCATTTTTCTCTGAATGTTCATTGGGATATTTTTCTCCAGCAACATCTCTTTCTTTGCCTCCACCACCTCAGGTTTCTGTAAGTCGGAGTTGATTTCTAAGAAAACTATTTTGTTTGGTCTTTTCTAATTTGTTTTTAGAAACGAATGGTTAGGTTTGAAGAGGGCTTAAAAAATCAGAATTGCATATCAGAATTAATAGCAGTGAAATATGTAGAATAAATAGTTGATTATACCAGCAAACTATCCATTTGGTAGATTTTTTTTTATAGCCAATTTTTAATTTCATGCTGACTTTTCCGTACCTATCATGTTTCCTTCTTCTTTTTGCTCTCAACTAGTAGCTACCTAGAAAATTCATTCAACTCTCAACTGGTAGCTACCTAGAAAATTTATTCAAAAACAGACGTTATCTACTGTTTTGGTCTATCTCTTTTTTAAGGAATTGGGATTTACCTGTGTTAGGGTGCTTCTAAAAATTAATACTCTCCTTTCTCTTCTTTTCATAAAAATGGTTATTTTTAACTTGACAATCCAGCAAAAGAAAAGCATTGCCTATAAAGTTAATTTATTTTTCCCTGTCTTCTTAAAAGAAGTACCAATCTTCCCGCCAAAAACAAAACAAAACAAAGACACAAAAACAATAAAAGGAAAAGGAAAAAAAGGAAGTAGGGGATCACACATTAAAAGTTTTGAAGTTATTTTTAGATTGAGAGGGCCTAGAGATCAAATGGAGTATCTCTTAGTGTAAGAGGGAATCTTTCCATTTCAGGAAAGATGTCTAGTGTCTCTCTAGAACATATATGGTGAGGGGAATGTTAGAGCCAATGATGAGAGAAAAAAACATTTTCTTTGTTGCAGTATTTTCTTTTGGGAAATGAATAAATGAACTAAATTCGGAGAGAAATACTGGAAGATCTTTGATGCAAACACATACCCAAATTCAGGGATTTGTGTAAAATTAGTTTCCTTTACAGATATTCTCTAAGAAGCCATTTAAGAGAGTAGTGGTGATTCTTCTTGATACTTAATTAGGGATCTCTGGTACTCTGAACTGTTATTCACAGAATCCCTTGATTTCTACTTTTTATTTTTTACTGAAATATTATGTCTTGGGTTTTATTTTTTACTGAAATATTATGTCTTGGGTTTCAGTATCTCTGCTTGCTTTGAGGTAGTCATCTAGAAGGAAAGACTGTATAGTTTGATATCTATATCTTCTAGAATGCTAAATGGGTATAAGAATGGGAACAGAATTTTCTATAATTTTCCTTGAAGTTAATAAATGTTTCCAATATTTTTTTAATTGCAAAATTAACACTTTGTGGTTGGTTATTGATTTCTGGGTTTGTTTTGAGGTTAACATATACTTAATTACTATACTTACAGCTAAAATCATAATATAAAGTTTTTTTTTGTTTAATATTGCTGCAGAGATAAACATTTGAGTTGATAAAAGTTGTGTTGTAATTATTTGTTTTTTTAAAAAAAATAGTCTCTGCCACCCTTGAGCCAGCCTTATGTGGAAGGCTTGTGTGTTTCTCTTGAACCTCTACCTCCTCTACCACCATTACCACCTCTTCCACCTGAAGATCCAGAACAGCCTCCGAAACCACCTTTTGCAGATGAGGAAGAGGAGGAAGAAATGCTGCTTCGAGAAGAGCTACTTAAATCTCTAGCAAATAAAAGAGCTTTTAAGCCAGAGGTAATTTAGGTACCTGAACCTCTAGGTGGTGCTCTTGAGCTTAGCTTAGCTTAGGGTAGTCCTACTTTTTTCTGATTACTGGGAATTCACTGGGCTTTTTAGCAAAGTAGGGATAATTCTAACATGCTCAAGGTTTTTAAAGGTGGCAGAAATTTATTTTTATTAGGAATGTTTCATATCTGTCTCTTCCTTATATAGGAAACATCCAGTAATAGTGACCCACCTTCACCTCCAGTTCTGAACAATTCAGATCCTGTGCCAAGAAGCAATCTATCAATAGTCAGTATTAACACAGTGTCTCAGCCTAGGATACAGAATCCAAAGTTTCACAGAGGACCTCGTCTTCCACGAACTGTGATCTCGGTAAAAACAAAAATTTAATGCTACTTTTATTCAAACAGTTGTGAGAAATTTCTATAAAGTTTTGCTGTCCTGTTTCCTACACCTTGGTTTATTTATATACACACATATATTCACATATAAATGCAAAAAAAATATTTTTTTAATGTATTAATGATAAAATGAGAGCAACACCTTCACTTGAAAACTGGTAGCATTTGGTGATAATGTGTTGGAGGAAGTATTGTCTTCATCAGAGTGATGTACTTTTCAACTTTTTTTTCTATAGAAATTGGCTCATTCAGATTTTCTTTGTTTGGAGTAAGAATTTTAACAAATTGTATGTTTTTTATTTCTCCCATCTCTTTGTATACTTTGTGTATGTTTTCCAATCAATGACTACACTGTGGTAGAAGGAATTATTTATGATGTTTATTAAGGAGGTTGAATTGATAGTTTCTATCTTGTTTTCTAATGACCTCAAAGTAAAATAAATAGAACAAAGCCAAGTTGAAATCTTGCCTCTGTTAGGTAAGCCAGTTTTGGCAATTTACCCTCTGTATGTATTCACAAAGTACAGAAATTTGATAATTATTACATAAAATTAACAAAATAATTTTTCTTTAGTTTTAAAAGAGTTAATTGAAATTGTATTATGGTTCTTTATATAGAAAGAGAAAAAAATTTAATGAGGAGAGTAATTATGGCATAGGAAGACTTAAAGAATAGACAACATATTATGTCTCTGGCATATAACCAGTATTGGTGGACACAATGAATTCTGTAATGCAACTAGAAGGAGCCATAGACTGTCTACTTGGAGCCCATTATTTTTGTGGATTGAAATTCAAAGAGGTTAAATGACATCCTTTTGTTATCACGAGTAATAAATATATTGTCTTTGCAGCTTCCAAAGCATAAATCAGTGGTTGTAACACTAAATGATTCAGATGATAGTGAATCTGATGGAGAGGCTTCCAAGTTAACAAATAGTGTTTTTGGTGGATTAGAGTCCATGATTAAAGAAGCAAGACGAACTGCTGAGGTAAGTACAGTAATTAACGATGGAAAGAAAGATGACCTGTTGACAGTCATTAAAGTTTTTTTTTGATAAATTAAACAATAGAGTTATAGATGTTTAATAACATTGATTCGTGGAAATATTTTAAGTATTTGTGCTATTAGGACTTTATATAATGAAGCATGTGTCAATGTAGATTGATTTAATATTAAAAGTTGCCATTATTTGTGTTTCCTATTAAGTATTCCCTTTGTCAAAATAATAACATTGGTTGGATAATTGTTCTGTGTAGTGAGGAGACTGTTGTTTTAGAATTGTGTTGTTACCAGAAAACAATTTTTATTAAAATATATAATAAGTACAACTTTTATCCTTTCTTCCCTATTGTAATACTTGTTTAGCTATGATTTAATTCAGTTTTTTCAGACTGTAGATCTTGACTCCTCGGTATTGTATACAGTTTAATAGTTAACAGCCAGCATTGTTTTAGAAAAAAGAATAGAAAATGATGACATTCAGGTATTTCTAAATAAATTCAGTATGCACTGGGTTGCAATGTAAAATATAAATCTTAGTATGGAATTTTTGAAAGCTGATAATCTAGTTGACTTCAAATGTATTCTTTTAGCAAGCTTCAAAACCAAAAGTACCTCCAAAATCTGAAAAAGAAAATGATCCTTTGCGAACACCCGAGGCTTTGCCTGAAGAAAAGAAGATTGAATATAGATTGTTAAAGGAAGAGATTGCCAAGTAAGTGTAATTTTATTTAATTAACATTAAAGGTATGTGATGTGTTCAGAACTTCTCTAATAGAGTTTATTGGCACTGGGAAGTGAGTTTTATCCAAGATACAGAGTTAATGTTTTATAACCCACACAGAAGAGGGAGCTGGATGGTCATATATAGACTTGAATAGAGTGATGTGCTGAGACATAACCAGCTCAGAAAAAAGATGAAAACACTCAAAGAGAAGAACTCCACTATCAACTTTGAATGCTAACTTGGCTCATGCACATTGGTCATCATCTTTATTATTAGTTGGTGTGCTTAATATTGTTACTGCATGAAATAGAATATACTTTAAAAATAGTTTACGTTTATTCTTGGGTGTGATGCCTATATCCTTTTTGATTATTTTAGTCGTGAGAAACAACGTTTGATTAAATCAGATCAGTTGAAGACAAGTTCATCATCCCCAGCAAACTCTGATGTGGAGATTGATGGTATTGGCAGGATAGCAATGGTTACTAAGCAGGTTACAGATGCAGAAGCAAAACTGAAAAAACATAGGTGAGTCTTGTAATCTTCACATATCTAATTGTTCCTGTGGTAGAGAAATATATATTTGGGTGTAAATCATTAATAAGCATACTATAGGATTATACATTTTCTCACTTAAACTTTTACGAACTATCGAGTTTTTATCATTTTGTTGAATGGCGTATTTACATAGAGTAATGAAATTAATGTTTAAATAAAAACACCAGCCAGATGCGATGGCTCACTCCTGTAATCACAGCACTTTGGGAGACAGAGGCGGGTGGATCACTTGAGGTCAGGAGTTCAAGACCAGCCTGGCCAACTGGTGAAACCCCATCTCTACTAAAAATACAAAAAAAAAAAAAAAAAAAATTAGCTGGGCATGGTGCATGCCTGTAATCCTAACTACTTGGGAGGGTGAGGCAGGAGAATCACTTGAACTGGGGAGATGGGCTCCCATTGCACCTGGCTCAACATGAATATTTACCATAAGTTTTCAATAGTAATTCACATTACCTCAAGCTTAAATATTTTTTTAAAAAATCAGACACATAGTTACTGTTATCAGTATAGTGTTATCAATTTAAAAAGCTTTGTGATTAATATAAAAATATCCCTTTAAATTCTTACCTGTGTCTCATCATAGATGCAGTTTTAAAAATTGTGCTAATACTTTGAAAATTTTTTTATTCTGACAGTGTCTGTCTGCCCTTGTAGGGAAACATTAAGAATTTTGTTATTTCTCATTTAGGATTCTCTTGATGAAAGATGAATCTGTTTTAAAGAATCTACTGCAGCAAGAAGCTAAGAAGAAAGAATCTGTTAGAAATGCTGAAGCAAAGATTATAAAACTTACAGAACAGCTTCAAGCAACTGAAAAAATTCTGAATGTTAACAGAATGTTTTTGAAGAAGCTTCAGGAACAAGTAATTATTTTAAATTAAAATACTGTAGTCTCCCATTCACTAAACATTTTTATAGGCTGAATTTTCTGGAAGACAAAGAAACCCCCGTATACTAAAGCCAGCAAAATATGTGTAACCTATAATTCTCGTTGAGAAATAATATTGGAATATTTTTATTTTCAGTTGAATGCTCTGAAGCTGCAGTGTTTGAGAAGAAGAAATTTCCTGCTTTAAGGTTTTCATTTACATTTTGAGGATTATTCTGTATTTTCAGATTCACAGAGTTCAACAGCGTTTTACAATTAAGAAAGCTTTGACTCTAAAATATGGAGAAGAGCTTGCTCGGGCAAAGGCAGTGGCTAGTAAAGAAATAGGAAAACGTAAGCTGGAACAAGATCGCCTTGGGGTGAGGTTTTTATAGAAATGTTTTACTTTTGGAAAGCAGAAAGTTTTTATGATAGTTTTGAGGGTAAGATGTATATGTCAAGTAACTCTTTGCCATAAATTCCAACAGATTAAGATTATAGCTTTGTTTTTAAATGGCATCCACATTTTTGGATGCCTGCTTTTTTATTTTGTCTTGACTTTGTTTTTTTCATAAGTCATAGATTAGCTAGCAAAACTGTTGGCTACTTATTTATGTTCAACTCTATTTTATTCTCTATATTGATTTAGTTTTATAATGTTGGCATTGTATGGTGGGGATAGCACAATTATTTTACCAAAAGTTGTTTATAAAATCACAGTGATATAAAATATTTATATCATTTTTCTCCCTTAGCCAAACAAAATGATGAGACTGGACAGTTCTCCAGTATCAAGTCCAAGAAAGCATTCAGCAGAACTAATTGCTATGGAGAAAAGACGGTTACAAAAGCTGGAATATGAATATGCCCTGAAAATTCAAAAATTAAAAGAAGCCCGGGCCCTTAAAGCAAAGGAACAACAAAATATCTCTCCAGTTGTGGAAGAGGAAGCTGAATTTTCTTTACCTCAACCTTCACTTCATGATCTGACACAAGATAAATTAACCCTGGATACTGAAGAAAATGATGTTGATGATGAAATTTTGGCTGGTTCAAATAGAGAGCGAAGAAGATCCTTTTTAGAATCCAATTTTACTAAACCTAACCTTAAGCACACTGATACCGCTAACAAAGAATGCATAAATAAACTTAGTAAAAATACAGTAGAAAAACCAGAACTTTTTCTAGGGTTAAAAATTGGTGAATTGCAAAAATTATATTCAAAAGCTGATAGCCTAAAACAACTGATTTTAAAAACCACCACAGGCATTACAGAGGTTTTGCATGGTCAGGTAATGGAACATTTTGTATTTTCTATAAAATTTGGAATTCACCCCAGCCTTATTTGCCTTACAGAATTACTTTCTTTTGCAGGAGATTTCTGTAGATGTGGATTTTGTCACAGCACAGAGTAAAACAATGGAAGTGAAGCCATGTCCTTTTAGACCCTACCATAGTCCTCTTCTAGTTTTTAAGTCTTACAGGTATAAAATATAAAAGAAAAATTCAGTAAGCTTAAATTTCAGGATTTCTCTTTGATTTTTAACATTTTACCTTGGATATTTGATGATAATGAAAAAGCAGTTGAATTGTTGTTACTGATAACCAGACATTTCTGTTTAAGGAACATAAAAATTAAATGTTCTGCTGTTGGACTCAAACCACACTTTATGGCTTTTTTTTTGGTGATGGAGTCTTTCTCTGTAGCCAGGCTGGAGTACAGTCTCGGCTCACTGCAACCTCTGCCTCCCGTTAAATCACACTCTTGAATTTGTCAATTCTTATCAAATTCCAGTTTCTAGCTATTGGTAGATATGTGGAGAATTTTGGATTTCTGTTTGTTAGGGATTTTAGGAAAAATAATTGGAGTTTCAGAGGTTTTTTTAATTTTTGATTTATAATTTTACTATGATTCAATCTAAAGTGCACTGGCCAGCCTTCATAAAATTTATTTAGACATTTTCAAATTATTAACTTTGTGGGTCCTACAAAGTTTTTAGACTTCTAGAAGTTGTGAGAATGTTCAAAGGGTTGCATAATTTTATATTAAAATTGTAAAGCACCTTCCAGGTAGTATAGACTTTTTCCCAGTTTTCTTGTCTTGGCTGGTAATGTGTGTAAGAACTACCATTATTATGTAGTATTTTATCATGTGGTGAGAAACGACTTTTAGAATACAAAGTTTTTTCTATTTCAACTATTTTGTGTTCTTGGTATAAAAATGGCTTGTTTCTATCACTTGACATCCTGGCTGTTTTCTTGAATTAATTTTGGCATTAATTTAATTAGATAAATAGTAAGCTCATAAATAGTAAGTATGGAAATTTTAACTTGAGAAAGAAAAATTAGTATTTTATTAGTTTTCTGAGGAATGTTTACGGGGCATAATATACCTGTTTACTCTCTTCTCCTTAGGTTTAGTCCATACTATCGAACCAAGGAAAAACTTCCCCTGAGCTCAGTATCATACAGTAACATGATTGAACCAGATCAGTGTTTTTGCCGTTTTGATTTAACAGGAACATGTAATGATGATGATTGTCAGTGGTGAGTAGTTTTTGTAAACATTTTGTTATTTGAAAAATGGTCTTGGTTGCTTAATTTTGATACATACATGATTATCTTTGTGTGTGTGCTTTTTTTAATTTTAGGCAGCATATACAAGACTATACGCTTAGCCGAAAACAGTTATTCCAGGACATTCTGTCATATAATCTATCTTTGATTGGTTGTTCAGAGACAAGTACTGAAGACGAAGTTACTGCGTCAGCAGGTTTTTAAAGACTTCTTACTCTCTCCCAAATGAAAATTAAATTTAGACAACTTAAAAATTTTATATTTAGTTGTTAACATTGTAAAATACTCACCATAATTCAGTACATTTACCTATGATACTTTATCTAGATTTGCTGTGTCCAGTATAATAGCCACTAAATACATAAAAATTAAGGTAAAAATTTACTTCCTGTTATACTAGCCACATTTCAAGTACCCAAGGGCTACATGTGGCAAGTGCTTGCCAATAGGGCAGCATAGATTTAAGACATTTCTAACATTATGGAAAGTTCTTTGGACAGAGCTCATTTAAGTATTTAGTTCCGTTTATTTAAAAGAAAATATTAAGCTATTTTAATAGAAACTTTATTATTGATTTTAACATAGGACTCTTTTTACTTATTGTTTTTAAAAATAGAGGAAGGCTAGAAATTATGATAGCTGTAGTTTCTAATTCTATAATGAAATAAACCTTTATACACTTTTGACATTGTAGAAAGCAGAGATTACTATGGCACATTGTGAGCAAATATTATTAAACTTTTTCTCAGATTTGGTGCAAAGTAATAAACCATAAGCTACAAATCTTTTGGAAGTCAAGGAAATAATAATTACTAAATTTGGTGTTGTCACAGCCTAGAGTAATTGTAATGTCACTGAATCTACTTTATTGTTCCCAATTTGGGACTTTAACTTAATTATTTAGTTCATTTCAGGAACTCCTTTTTTTTTTTTTTTTTTTTTTTTTTTGCCTGAATCAAGTATATGATGTGGTAGATTTACCATAGTAGTTAAGATAATACAGGCTTTGCCCTGTCAAAGGCCATAGATGTTATTGACTAGTACCGTATGCTTACATTTAATTCTTAAATTAGTTTGTGTCATACATTTTAATTATCCTAGTCTCTGTAATTGATGTTTGTCATGAAGATTGCATTGCTCTTATTTCAGAAAAATATGTTGAGAAACTTTTTGGAGTAAATAAAGATCGAATGTCAATGGACCAGATGGCTGTTCTCCTAGTTAGCAATATCAATGAAAGTAAAGGTCATAGTAAGTATATATATATATATATATATATATATATGTATATGTATATATGTAAGTGTGTGTGTCTGTATTGTATCTCTTTCTGAAAAGGACTTTTTAATTTCTGTATGACAGAAGTTTTTTTGGTATTATGTTCTTAATATAAAATACGTATCATTTCAGGCTGGGCGTGATGGCTCACACCTGTAATCCCAGCACTTTGGGAGGCCAAGGAGGGCGAATCATCTGAGATTAGGAGTTCAAGAGCAGCCTGGCCAACATGGCAAAACTCCATCTCTACTAGAAATACAAAAATTAGCTGGGGATAGTGGCATGTGCCTGCAGCCTCAGCTACTCTGGAGGCTGAGGCAGGAAAATCACTTGAACCTGAGAGGTAGAGGTTGCAGTGAGCTGAGATAACGCTACTGCAGTCCAGCCTGGGCGACAGAGTGAGACTCCATCTCAAAAAAAAAAAAAAAATTATTTCTAAGTTGGAGTGAATGTAGTTCTTTTCAAACGTTGTTGGGTATCCTTCAAAATGTTAAACAACAACAACAACAACAAAAAATATCAATTACCTATCTTCTATCTACTTTAGCTCCTCCATTTACAACCTACAAAGATAAAAGGAAGTGGAAGCCAAAGTTTTGGAGAAAGCCTGTTTCAGAGAATAGCTTCAGTAGTGATGAGGAACAGTCTACAGGACCAATTAAGTATGGTAAGAAGTAAGAAGTTATGCAATTTAAGATCCAGAATTATTAAATTGTGGTATTCCATCTTTATCTGACAATCCTTTGGTGAATCAACCTGTGTAGTTTAAAATTTTGTTTTTTAAAATGATGCCATTTGTGTTTTAGGCAATACAGTTATTCACTATGCAGGATTGCCTCCAAAATTGCAGGATATTTGTGTTGATGGCTCCCCTCCAGTAAATGCAGGGAGCACTGCTTAGTAAATAATTATGACTGATTCACATATTTCCAAACATACATAAGTTGGCAGGGAGAGTAGCTGTCATTTGAGAACCACTGCCTAGCCTGTGTTCTCCTGGAGGGCAGGTGTTCTATTTTACTTCATCTTTGAATATGTTTTCTGACATGCAGAAGGCTCATAAAATGAGAATGAACAAATGATGAATGAACTGATGAACAAAATAATGTATGAATGAGTGCCTATATATTAGGCACATTTTACTTGCTAATTTCAGGTTTGCATTATTTGTGAATTAGCAAGTATCCAAGAGATGTATACTATTATGTGCTTATTTACATTCATGTAACACTTTTTTCTAGTTTAGATATCTTTATAAATTACATTTAATTTCTTAATTATAATTTGCAGTTTAACAAATGTGAATTCATTTGATAATAATGAAAAAGCAATTGAATCATAGTTACCAATAAGTGGACTGAAAAGGTAATGTCGCTTAGCTTTAAAATAGCAGAGTCCTAATTACTCCTTTGTTCTGGTGTAATTTTTAATAGCACCTCTTTCCACTCAGAGGGGTCCTGTTTTGAATGATAAATTATGTGATAGCTCTACCTTAAAGCTGTAAGCTAATGTATATCATTAGAATCTTCAGGTGTTTAACTTATTTTAAAGATGAGACCAATTTTTTTTTCTTGTGTCTGTAGACTAAAGAAAATATGAAGCTAATGATACTTTTTTAAAAATAGCTTTCCAGCCAGAGAACCAAATACATGTTCCAGCTCTCGATACAGTTGTCACTCCAGATGATGTCAGATACTTTACAAATGAGACTGATGACATTGCTAATTTAGAAGCAAGTGTGCTTGAAAATCCTTCTCATGTACAACTTTGGCTCAAGCTTGCGTACAAGTACTTGAATCAAAATGAGGGGTAGGTCAGCTTCAAATCTTTGTGTAAACAGTTGCACATTTATATTTTTATGTTTGAGATTTTTTTCACCTATGGTAATCAGTCAGGTTTCTTTACTAGTATCAATAGAGTCTTTGTTTTTTGACAAAGCCAAAAGCATTTTATTGTTTAAAAGCTATTAGACAAGTTTAAGATTGGATCTTGAGTTTGTGTACATGGGTCAGTGTATGGGTAATAAATTATACTGAAGTTTTTTACTCCAGTATGCCTTTATTTCAAAGTAGGATTAGTTAAAACAGTAAATTCTGAGTGGTGGAATGATTGATTATTGTTTTTTTAAAAAATCATAGTAGTCATAGTCTGTTAATAAAACTATGGCAAAATAATGGTGGAACAGGTTAAATTTTGTTGATTTGTAATGGATATTTAAAGCTTATCTGAGAACCTCCAAATTGTGAATTTTCTTTTTGTCTGTGTTGTATTAAATTACATATATTTAAGTAAGGTAAATAGTAATATCTTATACAAGCAATAGTTCCTATTGCAAATGGCATCTTCTAACTTCTTGATAGTACGAATTAGCCAAGAACAATCTTCCCATAATTTTAACTTTATAGTTATAATAATTCAAGGGTTTTTATTTTTATACATTTCTGGAACACATTTGACTACCTTAAAAGCTTTTAAATAAGGCAGTGCTGTGGAGTGCTAATAAACCACACATGCCTGGATGTGGTGCTTATTTAACTTTCCTGTGTGTCATTTCCATGTTAATGGGATAAGTTACAGTGTTTTCTTTTCTGACTCATTTAGTGAGTGAAGGCCAAAAGAACCGTACACTATTTTATGAATAGGATCATGAGAAAGAATTATCTTCTTCAAGAGATAGCAAGCCCTTGACCGTTGAAAAGAACTATTATATCGAAAGCTTTGATATTTTGTACTTGCAGTAGCTGGCCTTGAGAGAGAGTTGTTTAACTTTTCCCATTCCCGAGCAGTGTATATCATAAAAGGTATTACTGAATATGGACATAAAGCATATTTGAAGTTGATAATCTTAGTGGTTTTATAACACTGTACTTTTATCTGTGGTAAATGCTTACTGAACATTGACTTAAAAAAATTGTTGGGTCTGTGGAAAATCAGAAACTTTTTTAGGCACATGATTTAAAATCTTAATCTAGTACCCTTTTCCATAAGTGATCCTGGTTTCTTGGTAAATTCTAATAGAAAGTGGAATTTTTAAATTGACTCATTGAATAAGCCCTATTTAAATTTTCAAGCAGGTTCTAAAAAGCACTCCTGCCTTTTCTTTTATATATGCAGGCAGTGCTCAGAGTCCTTGGATTCTGCCTTAAATGTTCTGGCACGAGCATTGGAAAATAACAAAGACAATCCAGAAATTTGGTGCCATTACCTCAGATTGTTCTCAAAAAGAGGAACCAAGGATGAGGTGCAGGAAATGTGTGAAACAGCTGTTGAATATGCTCCAGATTATCAAAGCTTTTGGACTGTGAGTAGAAAAGATAACATGTGTGTGAGTGTCTGTGTGTGTGTATAATCCTTTGAATCATCTTAAATATGTAGCTTAATAGAGCATATGCCTTATCTGAATATAGATATAATAACCTTACTTTCAGTTTCTAGTAACTGCAAAGCCACTTCTTCTGGATCAAGATTTAGACTAAGCAAGAAGAAAATATTTAGTTAAGAAGTAATTTTTGTTGTTGTTGTTGTTGTTAACTTCATTGGTAAAGAAAAAATGTAAACTTATTAAAAATGTCACACTTACCTATTCTTACACAGTTTTAGTTTGGGCAAAGTTAAGTGTAGCTTTTGTAAGACACCTAAAAAAAAATGTTTCTTTTAAATTTTTCTCAAATTGTAAGATTATAATGAATGCCAGGAAATAGTTTTGTCTTTTTATTATTTCTTTCCCTTGCTTATGGAAATAATCCCAACCTGTAATTAACACTAATATCAAGCTTTGCCAAGCTAAAAACATTTGATTGGCAAAAAAAATGGCCTCTTCCTCTTTCTCCAAGAGAATGGAATGGTTTTTTGGTTGTCATTTTTTGAGACAGGGTCTCACTATGTCACCCAGGCTGGAGTGCAATCATGGCTTACTGCAGCTTTCACCTCCTAAACCCAAGTGATCCTCCTACCTCAGCCTCCTGAGTAGCTGGAGCCACATATGTGTGCTACCATGCCTGGCTACTTTTTAAATTTTTTGTAGAGATGGGCTCTTACTGTGTTTCCCAGGTTGGTCTTGAACTCTTGAGCTTAAGCAATCCTCCTGCCTGGGCCTCCCAAGGTTGTGGAACTATAGATGTGAGCCACTATGCCCAGCCAAGAATGGGATTTTTTTTACTCAGACTTAAAATTATGATTGATCCACTTGTGAAATAAGTATTCATCTGAACTTTTATCACCTTAACTTGGGAGCCATTAGTTTCAGATAAATTTTTAAATAAATCTTTTGCTGTCAGATTCATCATTTACTTACCAACTGAAGTTGTGAACCAAATAGATTAGGATAATGTGATACCCCTTAATAAGCTTGCTACTCTATTTCTTACTCTGAACTCAGGTACTGAACAGATTTGGATAGTAAAGGATGCTTGATTTTTCTTTCTTTTTTTTTTTTTTAACCTAGAACATTGTACCAAAGTGAATGCCATTGATCACCACAAGATTTTATAGGGTGTGGAATATTCAAAAGATATAATGTTTTTCCTAGAAGTTATTTGGTCTTTAATGTGCTTTGCCATGCTTTTCTGTTCTTTTTAATCTTTTTTGAGATGGAGTCTCCGTCTGTCACCCAGGCTGGAGTGCAATGGCATGATCTTGGCTCACTGCAACCTCTATCTCTCAGGTTGAAGCAGTTCTCCTGCCTCAGCCTCCTGAGTAGCTGGTACTGTAGGCATGCACCACCACGCTTGGCTAACTTTTGTATTTTTAGTACAGATGGGTTTTCACCATTTTGGCCAAGCTGGTCTCAAACTCACGTGATCCACCTACCTTAGCCTCCCTCCCTAAGTGCTGGGATTACAGGGGTGAGCCACCGCGCCCAGCACATTTCTAATATAAATCTATTCTCAAAACTTTTATACAGTAAGTAACACAAATTATATGTGATAATAAATGTGATGAATGATCTTGCTGTGATTTACCCTTTAAATCAGGGAAAAAAAAGAAATAAAATTGCTTTAGTAATGACTCTAAGAGTACATCTGTATTGTTCTAGTTTTCATCTGATTCCACTTTCTGATATATGATAGAAGTGGGAGTCTGAGTCTAGGTTATAGTACTGGAAGGTGGATTTATACATTTTTACACTTATCCTTTTTGCAGAAGTTGCAGATTTGCTAAGAGGTGATTTCCTAGGAAATGTGAAAAGTCTATAGTTTTGGTTTAATGTGAAAAGTCTATACTTTTGGTTTATTTCTGTAAGGCAAGATTAATAATATAAAGCCCCTTTGGGCAGTTTCTACACCTAGAAAGCACCTTTGAAGAAAAGGATTATGTATGTGAGAGAATGTTGGAGTTTCTGATGGGAGCAGCCAAGCGGGAAACATCTGATACTTTGTCCTTTCGGCTTTTAGAGGCTCTTTTGTTTAGAGTTCAGCTGCACATATTTACTGGAAGATGCCAAAGTGCACTGGCAATTTTACAGGTAAGCATTTGTCACAGCATTTAATTGTATTTTATAGGAAAAGTTTAAAAGGTCTGCATTATCCATAGCATTATTTAATGGTTGAAAGCACAGGATTTGGATTTGAAACCTTGTTTTTCCACTTACTAGTAAGTCAAGTAACATTGGGTAAGTAATAACTTTATTTCCTCATTTGTCTGATGTGTATAATATCTTCTTTAGAGTTTTTATAAGTTTCAATGAAAATATTTTATATTAAGTACCCACAGACAAACTTCAAGATTCAAACCATAAGGGAAAAAAATCATTCAGATGAAAATAATACATATGGGTGTGGTTAAAAAAATTTTTTTTCTTTTTACTCTTTTATTTTTATCTTATTAGATTTTAAGTATCATGACACTTAAAATGTACAAGTAAATGTGATCGTTTTATTATTTCATAAACTTTAGCATATTTTGTTAAAATTATGTTAATCTGTTATTGACATCTCTAAATAATTTTTTTATGAAAAAATTTTTAAATTTTACCTAGAATGCATTGAAATCGGCTAATGATGGAATAGTAGCTGAATACCTTAAAACAAGTGATCGATGTTTGGCATGGTTGGCCTACATACATCTTATTGAATTCAACATTCTCCCTTCAAAATTTTATGATCCGTCTAATGATAATCCTTCAAGAATTGTTAACACAGAATCATTTGTAATGCCATGGCAAGCAGTTCAAGATGTAAAGACTAATCCTGACATGTTGCTAGCAGTTTTTGAAGGTAAGTATAAATGTTTATAAATTGTAATATCAGTTATTATAGCATCAGTGTTTAAAACATTAACTACCCATTGTGATTCTCCATAACTAAGTGGAACAAATTTATACCTCTGTATTGCAAGTTTTAGTTTCACAATTTATTAGGCAAATTAAGTATTGAATCAGAGAAGATGGACACTGACATCTTTGAAAACCAATAACTGCACTATATTACATTATTTATCTTTCTGATTGTGGGTGACAGAAGGTATTTATTAAATGTATAGAGAATATAGAGTATATAGATTTGATGAATTGATTGAATCAGAGAACTAGGTACTTTTTTTTTTTGGCAATCCATTAAGGTAAAAGTTTATAAAGATTTGTATCTTTTCAACTAATTAATATTTTCTCCATCAATTAGTGAGTTTGATTGCTTCTCTCTATTAAACAATATGCCTGTTGTGGAACACATACAAGATATAAAGCCTGTTCCTAAAAGAAGTATATAGCCTAGTCAGAAGATAAAATCTATATATTTGTCATAATTATTATACATACAAGGCCATATAACTGTGTGCTAGTATATAGTCTAAATTGTATGCTACATAAAAGAGATTAGGGCTGGGCACAGTGTCTCACGCTTGTAACCCCAGCATTTTGAGAGGCCCAGACGGGTGGATCACCTGAGGTCAGGAGTTCGAGACCAGCCTGGCCAAGATGGTGAAACACCGTCTCTACTAAAAATGCAAAAATTAGCCAGACGTGGTGATCCACACCTGTAGTCCTAGCTACTGGGGAGGCTAAGGCACAAGAACTGCTTGAACCTGGGAGACAGAGGGTACAGTGAGCTGAGATCATGCCACTGTACTCCAGCTTGGGCAACAGAGTAAGAGTCGGTCTCAAAAAAAAAAAAAAGAGAGTAGAATCTGTGATTTGTAGAATTATTTGATACAGCCCATGAGCCCAAAGAGAAGAGATTATTAAGAATTGGGAACTGTAGCTAGATGTTTCATGAAGCATGGTTATCGATGTAACATAGAGGGTTTCCTAGAGATAGGGTGGGGGACCCTTGTCTTATTTATTATTTTACTCCTAAGGGCCTAAAAGGATGTCTGGCAAAATATTAAGTGCTTAGTAAATGCTTGTTAAATACCCTGTGAAGAAAGGAAAGAAAAGAAAGGACATTACTGTTAACGGGAGCTAAAAAACAAAAAGCAACAAGTAGATGGGAGTTTATGCAATGGATTTGAAATGTGATTGGGAAAAGGGATAGATCTTATCAAACTTAGAATTCTGTACTGGACAATAGTAGTGCTTAAACTTGATAAGTAGAATGATACTTGATTTTCAAGAATCTTAAAAATATAGTAGGCTTGATGGCAGTAGAGGTTCTTTAAGAAAGAATGTGCTTGAAGAGAAGTTATACCAATGGTAGGAAAACCAAGCAGAAGCTGATGGCAGTAACTGAAGTACAAGAAAAGTATCCTGGGAAGGATGCTATTTGTTAGAGACATTTTAAGTTATCACATAGAAATATAGGGGGCAGATTAAATGTCAGGGAAGCGGAGAGGAATAATCAAAGAAGATTTCAGGGTTTTGAGACTGGGAAAAGGAAAGTGTCATTAACAGAAAACAGATCAGTTGGGAAGACTGATTTTGATGGTAGGAGTAGTTTTTGTGATTGTAATTGGTCATTCAAGTGGATGATTGTTGGTGGTAGGAAATAAGGAAGTGAACATTGGCCGTGCACAGTGGCTCACACCTGTAATCCCAGCACTTTGAGAGGCCAAGGCAGACGGATCATCTGAGGTCAGGAATTTGAGAACAACCTGGCCAACATGGTGAAACCCTGTCTCTACTAAAGATACAAAAATTAGCTGGGCATGGTGGCTCATGCCTGTAATCTCAGCTACTCAGGAGGCTGAGGGAGGAGAATTGCTTGAACCAGGAGGTGGAGGTTACAGTGAGCTGAGATGGCTCCACTGCACTTCAGCCTGGGCAACAGAGTGAGACTCCATTTCAAAAAAAAAAAGGAGCAGGGTGGGCATGGTGGCTCATGCCTGTAATCCCAGCACTTTGGGAGGCTGAGGCGGGTGGATCACAAGGTCAGGAGATCGAGACCATCTTGGCTAACAGGGTGAAACCCCATCTCTACTAAAAATACAAAAAATTGGCTGGGCATAGTGGCATGTGCCTGTAGTTCCAGCTACTCAGGAGGTTGAGGCAAGAGAATCACTTGAATCTGGGAGGTGGAGTTTGCAGTGACCTGAGATCGTGCCACTGCACTCCAGCCTGGGTGACAGAGCAAGAGTTTGTCTCAAAAAAAAAAAAAGGAAGTGGACCAGTGGATCTTAAGTGGACAATTGTCAAGACATAAGTGGATTCGAGTGTTACAGAAAATCAAACACCGCATGTTCTCACTCATAGGTGGGTGTTAAACAATGAGAACACATGGACACAGGGAAGGGAGCATCACACACTGAGGTCTGTCGGGGAAAATAAGGGAGCGACGGCGGGGGGTGGGGAGTTGGGGAGAGATATCATGGGGAGAAATGCCAGATACGGGTGATGGGGAGGAAGGCAGCAAATCACACTGCCATGTGTGTACCTATGCAACAATCTTGCGTGTTCTTCACATGTACCCCCAAACCTAAAATGCAATTAAAAAAAAAAAAGACAGAAGTTACTGTGTTACAGTGTGCATTACAGCTTTTATAATGTGCTTTTGAAGTGAATTATGTAGTAATTGAAACTATGAGATATTTTCTCTGTGGAAATGAGATTTAAGAGCATAACAGTAAGGAGTAAAAGAGAGAGTAGAGTCATTAAAATGGGACTGAGAGGAAATATAAACAATCTCTTGGAAGCAGAGGCAAGAAGAAATTAGAAAGAAGGGAAAGAACACTGTCAAACGTTAATCAAATAAAATGAAGGTAGAGGTGAGCTTTTATGTTTGGTGAGATATGAGTCCTTACAAGTGAACTTCAGGAGCACAATTTCACAGTGATTGCATTCACTTTTAAACTCCACAGATCTGGAAAGTCATGGTAACATTGGGTAAGGAGGAAATGGTGACAGCCGTACAAATTAAAACATCGTACGATTTAATAAGAAGCAACAAGATCAAGAAAGAACTCTTTACAAGGGGAAAATGTGCTTTGCTGGAGTAAGGAAAGAATATAGTTTAGGGAGAGACATTCAAATGGCTGTGGGGCAGCAGAGCAAGACCTCCTTTTGCAGTGGTCATGGAAAGATGAAAAGATAATTTATTCTCTAAGTTTTTTGAGATGGGTTTTAAAGAATTGAGGATAATTTCAGAGATACTTGTTTAAATGAAAACACTGATAGATGGAAAAGCTCATATGCGATGGCTTTATTCTTACCAGGTAAGTTGAGGGTAAGGAATTGAATTTTAGGATTTTGGAGATTGCCTGAAGTACTTCCTTTGAGTAAAAGCCAGAAGCTCAGTAAAGGTGAATAAGATGGTGGGTGGTTAATCAAAGAAATGGGTCGTCTTTTCGCATTGATCTCTCAGAATTGAAGTAACACAGTCAAATATTTCATTTTATGATTGACATGATTCATGTTGTTGTGATGTTTTTGGGTAGATGCGGTGAAAGCTTGCACAGATGAGAGCCTTACTATTGAGGAAAGAATAGAGGCCTGTCTTCCACTTTACACAAACATGATTGCTCTGCACCAACTCCTGGAGAGGTACAACTTAATTGCCAAGTAGCTAACTTTGTGTTAAAAAGTGATCTTTTCGTGTCTTGAGCCATTTTTTTTTCTTGTTAAGGTATGAGGCTGCAATGGAGCTTTGTAAATGTTTATTGGAATCATGTCCCATTAACTGCCAGTTGCTGGAAGCCCTCGTTGCATTATATTTGCAAACAAATCAGCATGACAAAGCCAGAGCAGTGTGGCTTACTGCATTTGAAAAAAATCCTCAGAACGCAGAGGTTTTTTATCATGTGTGCAAATTCTTCATCTTACAGGTAAAAAATGATGCATAATTCTTAAATATAATGTTTTTATATTTCAGACTTCCTTATCAGCCTCACCAGGAAGTGTTTCCTGGTTCTTTTACTCTTTGCAAGCTGTGTTAAGTATTCCTTCTCTCTCTGCCATAGTTGCATCATAACTTATACTTATTACAGTGCTTTGTAATTTTATTTCTAGTTGCTTTATGTATACTGTACTAAAATTCTTGAAGGCAAGGAACATGTTTACTCATGTTTACAGCCCAGCACCTATCACAGTGCTAGATGGCTAATACATAATTGGTGGATGAAATGTGAGCCTATGGTAGTATTAGAGGTTAAGCTGTTTAAATCAGTTGAATTTAATTCAGAGAGTAAAATATAATAAAAGTTTTCTGCGTATTTCTGAAATTTATCCCCTTCACCCCTCACCCTCCCAAGAAACTTAATCTAATAAGTACTTTTTAAAGGCTTTTTTCTCCCTTGTGACATTTTAATTAAATATTGTAAGCCTGATATATATATCCCCCTCCCTCTTTTTAAAATAGAATCGAGGCGATAATCTTCTTCCATTTTTGCGGAAATTTATTGCATCCTTCTTTAAACCGGGGTTTGAGAAGTATGATAACTTGGATCTGTTTCGGTAAGTTGTAGAATTCTTAGTTTGTAGAGGAATGAGAGATAGCACAGTTCAGTAGAAAGATTACAGTTTTTTTCTTATATGATTACATTTTAAACTGACATTTTAGTACTTGAATACCCACTTAACAGAATACTTGAAACAGAGTAAATAGAACAATAAAAATGGAGGCAAGATGTAAAATTCTTTAAAACACACTATACAAAGTAAGGCATATATTAAAACCATGGTAACTCATACTTTTACTTTATTGTTATTGTTGTTAATTTTAGCACTTAATATTATAGCATTTAATTATCCCAAGGCAATCTCAGTGATTTTTTACAAAATATATTTTTATTTATTTGATTGGTCATCTAAAGTGGATATAAATAATGTGCCTTTTTATTTTTTTAATTATAAAGAGAACTGCTCTAGCCTCCGAAATGTTAGGGAGTAAGAAGTTTCAGTGGATTATTTTGTCAACCATTAATTTCTTAATAGCTCATATAGAGCTGTATTTACTGTCTTTGCTGAGAGTTCCTATTCCAACAATAAGAGTCATGGCAGATTATGAATAATGATCTTTGGCAGGAGGCTTTTAAAATTCTCTTTCCTTTATCCTCCTCTTTATAGGGGTTAGCAAACTTTTTTCTTCAGATCCAGAAAGTAAATATTTTAGGTTAGCAGGCCATGTGGTCTATTACCACTATTTTATTATGTTGTTTTATTGAGAAAGCAACCATAGATGAAATGTAAATAAATGGTTATGGCTGTGTTTCAGTAAAACTGTTTACAAAAATAGGCATGGTTTGCTCATCCTAAGTAAAATAACATCAAAAGGAAAATATTTTATTATGACATACTCTATTATTTTGTATTAGGAAGAACTGAGAGAAGAAAAGACCTAATAAGCTGAATATCTCCTGAAAAAATTTCTTATGGAAAATACAGATGAGTGAAAATAGAATCTTAAAGGCCAAATTTTGTTAAGTGGTCCATCCACCCTAAAACTTTTTTTAAGAGTTGAGTCTTGCTCTGTTTCCCAGGCAGGAGTACAGTAACATGATCTTGGCTCACTGCAAGCTCTGTCTCCCAGTTCCAAGCAATTCTGCCTTAGCCTCCTGAGTAGCTGGGATTACAGGTGCATGCTGCCACACCTGGCTAATTTTTTGTATTTTAGTAGAGACGAGGTTTCACTGTGTTGCCCAGGCTGGTCTTGAACTCCTGAGCTCAGGCAATCAGCCCGCCTCAGCCTCCCAAAGTGCTAGGATTACAGACGTGAGCCACCACGGCTGGCCCACCCTAGAACTTTTTGTGAATATGGCAGTTTTATTAGAGATTTGGAGACACTATTTCTTCCCAGACTTGAATCTTTATATATGTCCTCTTATGGTAGCCAGTTTATTGACATAGCGATTTTAGTACCCTTTGAAGGGCCCTTCTTTCTGCTCTGTTATATCTAGATTAATGTTTACAAACAATTACAAATGAAATAATTTTAAATGCAAATCGATAGAAAATAATTAAACTTCTATAAGGAATTTAGAGATTTTTCAGCTTCTCCATACTCAATTTCTTCCTCATTTAAATTAGTTGGCTTTAACATCTCAAACTCAGGGAAAGGACTAATTCAAGGCTCAAGCAAACTCTAGAGACTTGCTGGTTCTGATCTTCCCTTGGGCACAGAGGTAGTTGGTTTAGTTTAAAAGAAAATGCTGCCAATTTCTTCCTTGGTAACTCATCAAAGATCAGATCTTCTTGATGCCAGCTTAATTAAGCAGAATAAATGTCAATGAAAATTTGAAAATGAATTGTCTCCAAATATTACTAAGTCATCTTTATTAAATTCTTTTGTGGAAATAGTCATAATTCACTGAAAATTAAGAGAAAAAGGTATCCTGTTTATTTAGGCAATAGTGAAACCTTTGTTTACACACAGATTGTGCATTTCTGTTAATTTAGAAAGTCTTTTTCATTAGATATTAGGAAAATAATGGTGGATGAGATAATTTTTGGCATTGCTATACTTATTGTATGTTGATACAAGTTTTTAAAATCCATAAATTGTCAATGTTTATTAATAGGAGAAATCTATTCTTAATTGGTTCTAAATATTTTTAAAATTTCATGAGTAGAAATTGTGAAGCAAAATACTTAGCACTGTAATTTTTACCTGGAGTTGAATTCTGTCAACTCTCTGCCTGACATTTAGTATAAAGATAACAGGCAAGAGAACTAGATAGGGTAATTTTCATGTGTTTCAAGTCAATTTGAAGATTAAGTAGATAGCCAGAAAAATTAATTTAGGGATTTCATTTACTTAGATTAGATTTGATATATCTCTTCTGACCATCTCAGTTTTCAGTTGAGGAAAGTAAAATTCTTTGAAGTTAAGGAATTGTGGTAATATAGCTTGTCTTGGCAAAGTCAGGATGAGAACCTGACTTCTAGATGTTCTATTTCTTCTCTTTCTGGTGTTTGTCCCCCATACAGCCTGTCTAATTTATTAAAACTTGTTCCCTTACAATTATTATTTTAAAATTCAAGACAGATTGTCATTTTTGGGATCAATGTATTTCCTTTAAAAACACTGTTCTTAAAGATGGTGGTAAGTAGGCTGGGCGCAGTGGCTCACGTCTGTAATCCCAGCACTTTGGGAGGCATTGGCGGGTAGATCACCAGGTCAGGAGTTCACGACCAACCTGACCAACATGGTGAAACCTTGTCTCTACTAAACATACAAAAATTAGCCGGGTGTGGTGGTGCATGCCTGTAATCCCAGCTACTAGGAGGCTGAGGCAGGAGAATCACTTGAACCAGTAGGCGGTTGTTGCAGTGAGCCGAGATCACACCACTACACTCCAGCCTGGGTAACAGAACGAGACTCCATCTCAAAAAAAAAAAAAAAAAAAAAAGATGGTGGTATTATACACACAGATTAAAATACATTGGGAGGAGAATGGACTTAGTCCAGTAGAATTCTTTATTGATTGACTTCTTCGAGTCTTTAATATCCTAACAAATATTGTGGCTTTTCAAGAAAGAGCTATAGTTTGTAGTATTTCCAACCTTATTTGATCATAGATCTCTTTTGACAGGTACCTTATGGGCTAATGTGTTATAGAATATATTTTGATGACGTGTCTAAAATTAAATGAGTTGTATGTGTGTATGGCTGTATGTGAGAGAGATTACTTTCAGATACAAGGTTTCGTAAATCTTTTTTTTTTTTTTGAGACAGGATCTCACTCTGTACATGGGCTGGAGCACAGTGGTGCGATCTTAGCTCACTACAACCTCCACCTCCTGGGTTCAAGCTATTCTCCCACCTCAGCTTTCCGAGTAGCTGGGACTACAGGCATGCACCACCACACCTGGCTAATTTTTTGTATTTTTTGTGGAGATGGGGTTTCACCCAAAATGTTTGCCAGGCTGATCTTAAACTCCTGACCTCAAATGATCCACCTACCTCAGCCTCCCAAAGTGCTGGTATTACAGGCGTGAGCCACAGCGCCAGGACTTGTAAATCTTTTTTTTTTTTTTTTTTAAGAATGAAGTACAGATTTTATGGGAAAATTTCAGATACTTGGTAGGCTCATTTGTTCTTTTTAAACTAGGTTTAATTAGAAGATTATGGTGTTTTGTTTAATCTTGGAGATAGAATTAAAACAGTCATTTTAGGGCTGGGCACAATGGGTCACGCCTGTAATCCCAGAACTTTAGGAGGAGGGTGGGTGGATCACCTGAGGTCAGGAGTTCAAGACCAGCCTGACCAACATGGAGAAACCCCACCCCTACTAAAAATACAAAATTAGCCAGGTGTTGGTGACGCATGCCTGTAATCCCAGCTACTTGGGAGGCTGAGGCAGAAGAACTGCTTGAACCCAGGAGGCAGAGGTTGCGGTGAGCTGAGATCCTGCCATTGCACTCCAGCCTGGGCAACAAGAGCGAAACTCTATCTCAAAAAAAAAAAAAAATTCTTTGTAGGAGGAGAGTTTATCATGTAGGTATAAAATAATAAACTTGTGGCCAGGCGTAGTGGCTCATGCCTGTAATTTCAACACTTTGGGAGGCTGAGACAGGTGGATTACTTCAGGCCAGGAGTTCAAGACCAGCTGGGCCAACATAGTGAAACCCTGTCTCTGTTACAAATATAAAAATTAGCTGGGTGTGGTGATACATGCGTATAGTCCCAGCTACTGGGGAAGCTGAGACAGAAGAATCACTTGAACCTGGGAGGTGGAGATTGCAGTGAGCTGAGATTGTGCCACTGCAGTCCAGCCTGAGTGACAGAGCGAGGCTCTTGTCTCAAAAAATCAAACAAAAAAACCCATTTTGACTAAGTATGTAATCCTAGGTATGGTATGCATATGAAAAGGAAGTCTCATTGCTTTCTAAAAAAAATATTTCAATGAAATTTAACTTGAAACTAAGGATTACGAAACAAAAATGTAATTCGTGTGTGTAGGCATAATTTAAAACAATATTTGGATTTTTTTTCAGATATCTCTTAAATATTCCAGGACCAGTTGACATTCCATCACGTTTATGTAAAGGGAATTTTGATGATGATATGTTTAACCACCAAGTTCCTTATTTGTGGCTGATTTACTGGTGAGACATCCACTGTGGAGAGATATTGCATACTAGGCCTGCATTTGCTATTTATTATTGAATTACACTGTATTATAATTAACTTGATGTTAAAGTCATTGACGCACAATTGAAGAGATGCTAAGGTTTGATATATACTGGAGAAGAAAGGTCAAGAGGAGGATTCTATTGTAATAATATCTGTAATGTTTTAAAATACTTTGTCATTCCTTCACCTGATAGAATTGAATGGTAGACATATGTTTTCCTTCATTTTTTAAACAGCCTTTGTCATCCTCTTCAATCAAGTGTTAAAGAGACAGTGGAGGCATATGAGGCAGCATTAGGGGTGGCCATGAAATGTGATATAGTACAGAAGATATGGATGGAGTAAGTTTAGTTTTTCTTAATAAGAATGGAATTTGGGGATATAGAGGTATGGTTGGGAAAGGGGTGACCAGCTTTCTTGGTGAGAGACCTACTGGCTTAGTTATTCTAAATTGTAATATTTTTCTTTTGGCAGTTATCTTGTCTTTGCCAATAATAGAGCTGCTGGATCCAGAAACAAAGTTCAAGAATTCAAATTTTTTACTGATTTAGTGAATAGATGTTTGATTACAGTCCCTGCCCGATACCCCATTCCTTTTAGCAGAGCCGATTACTGGTCCAACTATGAATTTCATAATAGGGTAAGAACTTAAAACTTTTTTCTTTAGATGTTTGTACAAAACAAAGAGACTTTTAAAATGATAGCAAAACTCCATTTTATAACAAGAGAGCTTTTCCTAGGACTACTTTCCTAACTTTCACTATTGCTCTTGACCATGTTTCTTATTTATCTATTCAGAGACTAGCAATAGAGCCCTTAAAGGCTCAATTGAAATAAAATGTGCATTAGTTATATTATACTTACGAAAATTTAACATTGAAGCAAAATTGAAGAAATGTTAAGGTGTAATACATATTAATGAAAAATACATCAAATGAAAGATTCTATTGTGATATCTGTAATGTTTTGCTTGAGTAGTTGAAAATTCTACTGAATGAAAAATTTAGTAACTTCAGAATAAGTAACAATGAACTTACACATTGTAGCTGCTCTTTTTGTTAATATTTTGTCAAGCAAATATAGCTATACACAAGGCATAAGAAAGCTTAAAATTAGGTACTGCTTAGAATTCTAAAAGTAGAATCTAACTAATGATATATTATTATCTTAAAATTTTTTTTCAGAGACCACTTTCATTCATTGCATTATAGGCTAAAAAGCTCTTTGCTAAAGCTCATTGTAGACTAAAACATATATGTGTTTTATTTATTTTTGGTGAGGTGATTTTTTTGCTAATCAGGATAACCAGTTATTATGGTTTATACTTCTATGCCATTCTTTATCCCAGGATCTCAAACCACTTTATGGACATTAAGTCATTTACACACGGGCATTCCATGAGCAAGATGTGGCAGGTATTATTAGCCCTATGACTTGCCGAGCTATACAGCAAGTAAAGGTAGACTCAGGAATGAAAACCCAGACTCCTGGCTTCTTGTCAGTGTTCTGCCCATGACTCTCATCACTAGACCATATTTCCTAATTCACATTTGGAAAGTCACTAATAAAAATTAATGGTAGGAACTGTAACTCACAACATCATACATTATTATAATTTATACATTCATATCTTAAAGACCATTTTGGTTTTCACATTAAAACACATAGGTAATTAGATTTCACATTTTTGTTGCATTCATTTTTCCTCCCCCTCAACCTTTACAGGTTATTTTCTTTTATTTGAGCTGTGTTCCAAAGACCCAGCATTCCAAAACCTTGGAACGGTTTTGTTCAATTATGCCAGCTAATTCTGGACTTGCACTGAGGTAAGGAAAAGTAACATTCTTTTGGTACTCTGCCTAATGGTATAGGCTCTTCATATAAAATTATTCTTGAAAACTTGATAAAAGTAGTCTGTTGTTCCAATATGTCCTCATAATTTCAGAGTTGTTAAGCCACTGTTTAGCTATTGATTCAAAAGTCAGTGTAAAAATTCTGGTCGCTTCAGGAAACTTCACATTACAAGGGGGAAAATAATTCCATTCAAGTAAAGTTCGTCTGTGTTTCCTAAACACACACCATCTGTCCTTAGCATGTGCATTATAAGCAGTAAGCTTGTTTTTCATGGCAGGGGAATATTATTTAAGAAGTTTGCATATTTTCACGTAGGTCAGTTGCTCTCAAATATTGGCAAACATTAGAATCTCCTGGGATGCTCATTTAAAATGGAGATTCCTGACCTTGAGCCCTCACACCACATTTTTGAAGCACTGATTAGGGATTTCATTTATTCAATCAGAAGGAGATTGCTGAACTTTCTTTGTAGTTTCTCTGCCCTGATATAGCAAAAACATTTTCATCCATAAGGATTATGCTTTTTAATTCAAAAAGATATGCTTCATGCTAATGTATTGGCTTCCACTTGTGCAGTCATTCCCACTGCATCAGTTGTATCTCGTAATCATTTTATGGATCGTAAGATGCCTAAAGTATTTATGAAATGTTCCCTTATGTTTTAAAGGATTTGCATTTAGCATGTATGTGAGGAAAATTGTTTAAAAGTTTAAAAACTAAAGTTGAGACAAACATGACGGTAGTGTTTTATAATTTTCATAGCGAGCATTCCAATGTGTAGTAGCTCATTACAGAAATCTTAGTTATAAAACACCTTTGATAAAGCATGTGAAATAGAAAATGTCATATTTTAGCATAATTTTCTATTGTGATAGGCATTTTAGAATATAAGTAGTTTACTTATTGATTTTGTTGGTAAATCCCTACCTTTGTGTTTTAATACTTATTTTCTCTGGTCATCCCTGTTTTTTTTTTTTTCCAGGAGAATAGAGAACTTTAATAGTTACTATACATACATTTTAGTTCAAGAAACATTGAAGATTGATTATACTCTAAGAAAGAAAAATACCAGGAAATTGCATTAGTACATATCAATCCATTACTTTAACAAAATTTGGGGTGGGAAACAGGGACTGTTGTTTGGAGGGAATGCTTTCATGTCCTATAGAAATACATGGACCTTATTGTAGTTTGGTAAGGTGAGCATAGATTTTTACTTGACCTCTTGGTAGTTTGCACATTCCTGTCTCAGGGTAATTTTTGTAAGAGGCATTCTATAATCTTTGCCAGATAGCCTTTATGGAATTTAATCAAAATTTATACTTCCCATCATTCTACTCATAGAGCACATTTGGGGTTTCCTACACTTGCAGTGCTTTGTTCATTTTCCTGAATGTACTTTACAGGTTACTTCAACATGAATGGGAAGAAAGCAATGTTCAGATTCTGAAACTTCAAGCCAAGATGTTTACATATAATATCCCAACATGCCTGGCCACCTGGAAAATGTAATGCAACAATCATGTACATGTTTTTATAGCTATTGCTTTTATTTATAAGGGTTGCTCCAGACAGGTAAATCTGAAATGACATCTACATATATATATATATATTTTTTTTTCTTTTTTTCCTAGACAGATTGCTACTCTAGTTTAGATTTGTTTTTGGCACTTACAAACTGAAGTTTAATGAGAGTGAGTGCTCATTAAGTATTGCCTGTAAAAGCAAAAAGCATAGACTTAATTTTCTTTGAAGGAGAACATTTAGGTAAAAATATTCTTATCAAATAAATCTGTTACAGACATTTTAAGACCGCCTCTTTTGAAATGTGGTGTGTCTATCCTGTTATAGTCTGATTTCTTCTTTCTTTTAAAGCTGTTAGTTCTAGTAACTAGTCTTTGACTAGTAATTATGAGAGTTTTTTTTTTATTTCCTGTGAACGTTATGTTCAAATCACTGGTCTGCTTTATTCTTGTAAAGTTGATAAAAATTGTTGAATTTTTCTTTTCACTACAGGTTTTCCTCCTTCGAAGTTTAGCCTGTTAACTTTCAGGAGGTTTTGTACTCAGATTCCCACAGTCAGTATTCTGCCAGTGGTGGTGTCTCATTTTGTTCAAAGATATATAAATTTTTCTTTTCCTTTTTCTATATTCCTTTTTTTTTTCTTAGAGCCATTGCTGCTGAGATTGTTCTAAAGGGACAAAGAGAGGTAAGCTATGGTTAAATCTCAGATGGGTCACTTTTAAAAAGTTTTTCTGTCCCCTTTGTTGACTTCTCAATTTAAAAGAATTAAAGCACAGAAGTTAACATTTCATGCACACTAAGAACCAGGTGGGGAAGAAAAGTAGTTAACATTTTAAGAGCACTAAATATTTGGAAAACTTCAAAACTCAACGTAACCATTTTGTCTCAGATATTATTGTGAAGTACCATTCTTTAAACAGATTTATGAAGGTGTTTTTCATCATGTTTTCTGATGGAATTGTGTGTATATCTTACAGGTCCACCGTTTGTATCAGAGAGCCTTACAGAAGTTACCTCTTTGTGCATCACTGTGGAAAGATGTAATGCTTTTTATCTTTTATTTTATCTCGATGTTTTCCTGTAAATTTTCTGCATGTGCCATATCCATTGATGTGGTAATGCTCAAACTCTAGCTAAGTCTTACTTCTATGCTTCCCTGTCTTTTACAGCAACTCTTGTTTGAAGCATCAGAAGGAGGTAAAACTGATAACCTGAGAAAACTAGTTTCCAAGTGCCAAGAGATTGGAGTCAGCCTAAATGAGCTCTTAAATTTAAACAGTAACAAAACAGAAAGCAAGAATCACTGAACACTGGGTGCAGTCAGTTCTAAGTCCTTATAATAATTGCCAAAATTATTTGAATGATTCTTCAAGATTAGGCTGATCCCTGGCTAAGGTCTGTAAGGCAGACAAGCATTATTGGTCATATCAAGTTCCCTACAATATCCTGTCCTCAAAACCGGAAGCAATGAACATGATCTTCTTCGGTTGGATAAATGAACTTCCTGTTTGGCCTGCTTCTAGGCCCTGCCAGATTCTCATAACATCATATACGTAAGTATAGTTCCTCAAAGTGACTGACATTTATTTTAATTTTGCTTTGTTTTTGTTTTTTATTTTCTCCCCCCTTCCTTTATATTGTGTTATTCCTGATTCACTTGACACTCTCTGATGCCTGAGAGATTCCTGTTTGGGATTACAATATCCAGGGCTGTGTTTACAGTAAAAAAGCAGGCAGTCCCTTTTAGTTTTTTGCTTTTTAAATTTTTTTGAGATTCTTCATTTCAGGATTTAAAACTATAGCAGTCCATCTTAAGGAAAGTGTAACTGCCATGGCCACAAGTCTGCTAGTTGCACTTGAATGCTCTATCAGGGTTGTTTATTGCCCTTTCTACGTTCTGGACTCCTTGCCGAGACTGTTTAACTTGAAGATTAAAGAAACTATTGCAAATGCCCAGTGCATCAGAACCTAAGAGTGGTCAAATATTATGTGCAATTTTTTTGTAAAGAAATTTTAATTTATAATAAAGTTTAACAGTTTAAAGAACAGTTAATATTTGAACTGCTTTGTATTGAAATACTACTTTGTAGTATTAAAATTGTTTATATGCTTTTTTAATATAAGTTAACTTTCTAAAAACTCTTGCTGTCTTTATTCACTTTTCACACTGGTGGGAAAGGGTTGAAGTCAGAGGTTCTTAATATTCGTCATAACTTACAGCAATACTTTATCTCAAAACTGCTTTCCCATTAAAAAAAAATTCGGTGACTTTAATTCATGAGAAGATGGATCCTGTTGTGAGGATCCATCTTCTCTGATCCTCCAGTGAACAGAGAGGGTTGCACTACCATTAAATTCCTTGTTCTCAAATCCAGTGTTTAGAAAGTGTCTCCCAACTGTAGTTTGAATGATTTGCCTAGTGACATATTCTCTTATGTCAAATATCAGTGTGATTGAATGCAAAGGAGACCTTGCTTTTTATTTTGTTTTCATTTATATTTGGTTGTTTTAACCTTGGCAGGAAAAATGTTAATGACACATATACTGCCACAAATCTGGTCTTAAAACTATGTGCAATCGAACTGTTAGAGGCATAGCAGCAACCCCATGAAATACCAGGCAAACTTTTACATGTTTACATTTGTATAATGCTCACTAAAAATAGAACCATATTTTGAGTCCCCACTCTGTGCCTACCAGAGAGGGCGATTTGGCTAGTAAGTGCTGTTTAGTGGGGTCAAGAATGGAATCCATTTGTCTAGTGTCTTTCATTTAACCAAAAAGAAAGCTGGAGGCTTATTGGTTTTTTTCGTAAAACCAAAAAAATGTGGGTGGAAGATAGTAATCCCAGAGGAATAGTTATCTAATCGTTATATGCATTTAACTTTATATAACTTTGAAAACTTTTACTGCTCTGATTTTTTGAAAACAGTTCTAAGGTGCTTAGTAAAATATTTCCAGTGTGTGTCTCCATAGTGTAACAGTTTTTATGTTAACTGAAATGTCTCAGTTTTTAGGAGACAGTGCTAAGCTTGAATTTTTTTTTTTTTTTTTTGAGACAGAGTTTCATTCTTGTCGTCCAGGCTGGAGTGCAACGGCACGATCTCAGCTCACCGCAACCTCTGCCTCCTGGGTTCAAGCAGTTCTCCTGCCTCAGCCTCCCAAGTAGCTGGGATTACAGGCACGCGCCACCATGCCCAGCTAATTTTGTATTTTTAGTAGAGATGGGGTTTCTCCATGTTGGTCAGGTTGGCCTCGAACTCCCAACCTCAGGTGATCCACCTGCCTCAGCCTCCCAAACTGCTGGGATTACAGGCATGAGCCACTGTGCCCGGCCAAACACTGCGCCCGGCCAAATCTGCTGCATTAACGGGTCCATCAGCAGTAACTATTTTGTCTCGCTCTCTCTCTTTTTTTTTAATGTGTTCTTTGCATTGGTATATGTAGAACTCCACTCAGTCTGTACATACAGTCCCAGGGTCCATCCATGGAGGCTATTCACTAACAACTCTAGGGATGGCCATTCACATGTTGTGCACAGTCATGTAGGAATAGGCCCCGTTTCCTCTTTGATCAGCTGTCATATTGCTATTTAAAATGATACTGTGTTAAATTCTCATATCATCTTTTCTTCCTTGCTTTTTGTTTTCAGTTTATATTTGGTTGTTTTAACCTTGGCAGGAAAAATGTTAATAACACACATACTGCCACAAATCTGGTCTTAAAACTGTGTGCAATTGAACAGTTAAAGGCAGAGCAGCAACCTCATGAAATACCAGGCAAACTTGTACATATTTACATTTGTATAATACTTACTAAAAATAGAACCATAGGTTTATAAACTCACTTTAACCTTCACATTAAAAAATCACACACACTGCTTAAGGGTGGGGTATATGTTTATGTCATCCTTCCATTATCAGTCCTACCTTTTTTTTTTTAACACATGATAATTAAAATATTAAACAAATTTGGGTTAAAGTTTTTATAGTTATTGTAGAAACATGAATATAAAAATAGTATACTGTGTAAAGTTTTTCTTTTGAACAGAGGAAAGACTAGTCATTGAGAACTGCAGTCCCTTGTATCTGCCACCCCTGCTGTTGGACAAAACGTATACACAGAAAAGGCCTTTTTAGGCTATGGGATTTTATCTCTGATGAAGGAAATGGAGTGGTAGATTATGATGTATTTTTATGTGTTTTTGTTCATTTTAGAGAACAGCCTAATATTTCTATTTGCCTTTTAACGGAAAGTGGACCTTGTAACAATGTTTGTCACTCGATTATCTAAGGCGGTTTGCTTTCAATTAAAGGGTGTATAAACCTACATCATAAAGTAAGCAAGAATCTCCAGGTGCAACATCTAAGAGCTAAAGGCACTAAGCAGACAAGAAAAAAGTGATTAAGACTGACAACAAATGTAGAGGGACTTTATTGAAGATTGTAGTTCAAATATTTATTTTTCAAGGTTGTTGGAAAAGTAGGAACATGTGGCTAGAATACAAAGCAGGGCCAATATTCTTTGTTAAAGTTGTCATGTGTTTACAGATAACTCCTAATTTCCTCAAGTCTGCTTTCATGTCTGTATGTTAACATTAATGTGAGGGAAGAATGGGAAAATGCAGTTTTAGTGACCTTTCAGGTTTGATGATTATGCCTGCAGGTGTATCATTGCCCTTCAGGGCATATTAACAGTAGTTATTATTATACAGAACATTTTGAACAAGAGCTGGTCAAGAAAAGGCAGGCTTCTGAGGACCATTTCTGATGATGTTTCTTATTTTGTTCAAAATTAGTACTATATCTTTCCAAGCTGTGATACTGCTTAATGTAACTGGTAGAGTCAAGCTGAAAAAGAGCTTTTTCTTTCTTTCTTCTTTTTGGGGGTGAGGGGGTTTTACTCAGCTCCTTTAGACTGTTGTCTGTCATTCTTTTTCATATCACTTACTTTCACTAGGTAAGAACATGCCACCAGAATGTCTCCTTTCTGCAAGTGTTCCACAGTTGTGTGTTTCATTATGGCAGAGAGGAGCAGTGAACAGTTACCTAAGGACATGGTGTTCCATCCTGTCCTCATTCCCATCTTCCATCATCATTCACATAAGCTTCCTTGCTACTTTTTCAGAACTACTTTATCTAGATTATGATAATTGTGAAAAGATTTTTCAATTTTTTTCTGACACCTTTGAGGTATATAATGGAAACTTGCCTCTGTCTTCCACAAATGGTAAAATAGATAGTTTGTCTCCACTCTCATTTGGTGACCTTCATAAGAGGGGACCCCACAACACGTTTTTCAGAGGACTCATGAAGAGACTCAGGCAGTTTTTCACTTCAGAATCCATTTGAGCTCTGTGCTAGGTACTCTCAATACAGAGATGAGGGAAGGGATCCCCTCTACATTCTTACAGAAGAGGAACATATGCCAAGGAAGCATCTCCACAGGGTATCCATCCTAACTTGAGTTAGAAGTTGGCAAAGCCTTCCTGAATGTAAATGAATCATTGGGTTAAGGCATAAAATGGAGGAAAAGTTGAGATCAATAGTATTTTAAAAAATTGTGTCACTTCTATCTGCACATTAGAAACCTTTGCATTTTTTAAAAAAATTCCCGAAAAGCTCCTTTTATTTTACATATTCATTAACAATTGACAATTCGTTAAACATGGTAACAGATGTGTAAAACTCCATAGCAGCTAACTGTTCAGAAGAGAGTGCCTTTGGGGGCACTTTAATCCACATGAGCATGACTAAGAGTAATCCTATTAGAAGACCCAGTTTAAACAGCCTTGATACCCAAAGTCTGATTGTAATTGTGGCTATTGCTGCTAGCTTTTACTTTTTCCCCTCTCTAACTTCTTGGATAATGCATGAATAAAATGTTATTTTCAACATTTATTATCTACAGCTTGGAGAGCACTATTTCAATTCCAGTCAACATGATTTTCCATTCTTGTTTTTTTAACCTTTCCTATGGTATTGATCCATTACTTTTTAAGGTTATGGTTATTTTTCTGTTTGTATAGAACTACCCAAAGATGGCCCAAAGTGTTTTCACTGCTTTAAACTGGTTTTTCCATATTACGCAGTACCAGAAATGTTTGCAACCCATGTAAAGCTAAGTAAAGCCAAGAATAAAATGTTTCAGTTGAGGAACAACAACAATAAAATTGCGTAAGCCTAGAGGAATGTGTGCTTTCTAGTTTCATCAACACAGCAGAGGTTCCAGAATATCTGAAGCCAATACAACTCTTAAGAGGTGGGTACTGTGATGGATCTGAATTTTCCCTCCAGTTTAAGAACAAAACTTAACTACAATACAAAACAGTGAATGTTAAGAATATGTGAATTAATTGTATTTCAGATGCCATATACTATGAATGTTTTGCTTTGATGCAAGACTAACAAATTTTGAAGACTACTGAAACTAAAAAAAATAAGACTTCAAGGACCATCTTCTATGAATTAAGTAAAATTTTAAATTTAAACGTGAAAACTATTTGTGTAACTTTTCTTAAAAAGTATATACTACATTTGCCCTTTGGGAATCTGAAAGCTTCAAGACTGATTATCAAGTCTGCTGAAATTAAAGGTAGATTTATAATATTGTTTGGTCGATCAAGCAGCTTAAATCTTGCAAATGTTCTTACCTAGTGAAAGTCAGCCATATGGAAAAGAATGATATCCAACAGTCTAAAGGAGCTGAATCAGTTAGCAAGAGTGATAGGCTGGTGAGCTGTTTGCATTAGTGGACATTATCAGGGCATCTGCTGCCAAGACCAAAACAAACACACAACTTGGCACATCATATGGTGAAATTTATGAGATTGCCAGGAGATTTGGCATTTCACACTGCTTGAAATGGAGCTACAAAGAAATGGTTTCAGGAAATGGAGAGTGTGAACCAATGTGAGTGATGAAAAGGTGTGTATCTAAACTGGGTATTAGATTCCGTTCTACCATAAACTAGCTATGTAACTGTGACAGGCCATTTCACAGCTCCCTGTCTCTTTCTGCATCAAAATATGGAAGTATGTGTACTTACTTCAGGGGCGTTAAGAGATCACATAATAGGAATTATCCTTAAAAAGTAGAAGCATTTTGAGTTTGAAATTGTGTTCCAAAATTTTGAGAGCAGAGATGCTACAAAATAAGTTTGCTTCCTCTGTACTGACTGACTTTCCTTTTTCCTTCCTTCCTTCCTTCCTTCCTGCCCTCCCTCCCTCCTTCCCTCCATCCCTCCCTCCTTTTTTCTTTTCTTTTTTTCTCTTTTTCTTTTTCTCTCTTCTTCTCTCTGCTCCCCTCCTTTCCCCTCCCCTCCTCTCCCCTACCCTCCCCTCTGTTTTTTGAGATAGGGTCTCTTTTACCCAGGTTGGACTACAGTCACGGCTCACTGCAGCCCTGACCTCCTGGCCTCAAGCGATCCTCCCACCTCAGCCTCATGAGTAGCTGGGATCACAGGCACACACTACCATGCCCAGCTTATTTTTGTATTTTTTCTGGAGACGGGGTTTCACTATGTTGCCTAGGCTGGTCTTGAACTCCTGAGCTCTAGCAATGTGCCTGCGTAGGCCTCCCAGAGTATTAAGATTAAAGGTGTGAGGGAACATGCCCAGCCCTGGACAGAATTTCATTCTGTCATTTAATGAAGAGCATATAACTCTTACTATGTTCAACCTTGAATTAATTGCTATTTGTAAGAGAGACAACAGAAAACTATAGTCTAGGCCAGGTACTGTGGCTCAGGCCTATAATCCCAGCACTTTGGTAGGGCAAGGCAGAAGGATTGCTTGAGACCAGCCTGGGTAACATGGTAAGACCCTGTCTCTATTTAAAAAACAAAACAAGAAACCTGCTGTCTAATGTCAGTGGCTCATTCCCGGCATTACCAAAATAACAGATAAAAATGTCAGTTAAGAGATGGTTTTGAGATGGGTGTGGTGGCTCATGCCTGTAATTCTAGGATTTTGTGAAGCCAAGTTAGGAGGATCTCAAGTTCAGGAGTTTGAGACCACCCTGGGCAAGATAGATTCCATCCCTTAAAAAAAAAAAGTCTTTAGGTTTTTAAGTCAAAAGGAATGAAACTTTAGTCTGCTTCTGTTTTCAGTTCTAATTCTCAGTATGTTGGCTGAATTCTCTTTGTGGTGAAATAGAGGTTAAAAACTACCCCTTAATTCAGTACTCAGAATTAAGTGTAGAGAGTATCTTAATAATCCAAGCCACTTTGCACACTTTTTTGGAGTTGCCTGTAAAAGGACATGAGAGTATTGATTAATTACGTTTACTTACTTTGCAGACAGCCGTCAAAAAATGACCTACCAGGCAAGAGGACTTGCATAGAGTTTGCATATAAAATAATCCTCCAGGAACACATTTTTAAGAGGAAAGAATTACTGGGATTTTTTAAACCATAATTTTACTATAATTAGGCCAAATTTGGCTGAAACTTTAGCCCTGTGGTGAAAAGAAATAAAAATCACAGAATGTAGAACAATGGATAATTGGTAGTATGCACTTGGTATTAATGCTGTTCTAAATAAAAATAATATGATCTAATTTGGGGGTGGGGAAGGAAAGGATGTGAGTCAAAATAGCCAGTAGTAAAATCCAAGGCTTACAGTTCAATGTGAATGAGTTTTCTGTATTAGTACTGACAAATGAAAAATTTTAAGTAGAGTGGACCAGGGCTGACTGTATGATACTCCACTGTAACAGAGACCTAGACACCTAGCTTTGTCCTGTGTGACCTCCATTCCCAAAAGGGCTGTTACATATGGTTGTGTTAGTTATGCCCTGTACGAGGGCACATGGCCAAAAGGCTGAAATAGCGGGAGATGAAATTAATCCTATGATCAGCTCATCAAGCACCCTAAGGCACTGGCTGAGTCAGCATGGAGGAAGGGTGACCTTTTTAAAATTCACACAAAGGGACTATTAAGACCCCAAATGGTATGGGGAGGGTTGGCCTTTTTCTAAATTGCACACCAGCACCGTGTGGGCTGGTGGTCCTGATGATTCTAGATGGCTGCTTCACACCCAAGCTCTTTTCACATTGTATTCAGCAGGAAGGAAAAATGAAGCACGACCCACCTTCTTTCTTAAGAGGACTCAGAAGCTGAAGATGCCACGTCGGCTTTTGTCCTATTGTTCAGAACAGACACATGGCCAGTGGAAGGGAGACTGGGAAATGTAGTCTTTATTTTGAGTAGCTATGTGAACTGCCTAAATTCAAGTATGAAAGGGACTACGTGTCTGGGGAACAACTAAATATCTGCCCTCTACCATCAAGTGGAGTAAACAGACTGTAGAGTCAAGTTAGTGGCTTGACCCTAGCTTGTTCTGAGCTCTAAAAAAGTTTTAAATAGTGAACCTCTGAAATGTCTTCTAGTTTTCTAATTCTGCTTGGAATAGGGGAGCTCAAAGCACATTTCCCAGACCTACCTGGTCTGGAAATTTAATAAATGGCCATTTAATAACAACACTTTGTTGAGATTTTAGTCTGTCACACCATAGTAAGTGCTCGAGGAATATTTATTTAAATTCTCACAGCAACCCTATGAGATAATGCTGCAATCTCCATTTTACAGATGTAAATTGAGTCACGAGAACTTAACTCATGCAGGTCACAAAGATAGTAAATGACAAACCCAGGAAGTTGACTTCCAAGGGCATCCCCTATTTTGCAACCTAAAAATCCCCTAGAGTAAAATTGGTCCACTGAGAAGCAATCCTGAGAACTTTGAGGGAATTATTGAGAAAGAGGTGCTGTCTGTTACTAAGCTACACTAAGCTAGTAGAATGTAAACCTGGAACAGTGGGTAGCTGCCATGACACAGCACTGTTAGAACCCACTGGAAGTGAAGCCCAAGAGGAAAACGGCCAAGAGGTGAGGTGACATCAGGATTCATTGTGTCTGAAATCAGATACCCCTGAAATCAGGCATTTAAATTTTTTCATTCTCATTGACGATCTCTTCTGCCCATTTTAAAAATTGACCTGGCTGTGCACAGTGTCTCACACCTACAGTCCCAGCTACTTAGGAGGCCAAGGTGGGAGGATCACTTGAGCCCAGTTCAAGGCTGCAGTGTGCCACGATCACATCTGTAAGTAGCCACTGCACTCCACTCTAGCTTGGGCAACATAATGAGACTCTGTCTCTAAAAAAAAATTAAAAAACTAAAAATTGAGCTTCTGAGACTCAGTATAGGTTCTTGCCCTCTGAAAACTAAATTTAGCTAAACATTTGTGGGTGTATGCCTGCAGAATGTAACATCACCGATTAAGTCATTGAACACTGAGGACAAAAGATGGTGTAAGTTCTTAACAGTTGTATGAATTGTGGTCCAAGTTGAGAAGTATGAAAGTGAAAGAATTGCATATTTAGATATGTACAGGGTAGGGCTGAAAAGACAAGTTTCAGAAGGGAAAGAAATATAGCCATAGTGCTTAAATTCTCTGGATATTCCTAGGATTGAAAACTTCTCTGTATGAGAAAGTTCACTTAAGTTGTCAACATTTCATTTGTAAGATAGGATTAGTACTAGTGCTTATTTCACTTGAAGTTGTTGGGATAAAATAAGCGTATACTAGTAAAGGGCTTAGCCATAGAGATGTGAGATAGTAGAAGCTGTTTGAGGATAGAAGGCTTGGAAATGTGGCTTAGGGTAGTGTTTCAGTATAATAAGAAAAAGGTTGCCGGATGCGGTGGCTCATTCCGTAATCTCAGCACTTTGGGAGGCTGAGGTGGGTGAATTACTTGTGGTCAGGAGTTTGAGAACAGCTTGACCAACATGGTGAAACCTCGTCTCTACTAAAAACACTAACATTCGCTGACAATGGTGGCTTGCGCCTGTAGTCCCACCTACTCAGGAGGCTGAGGTGGAAGAATCGCTTGAACCCAGGGGGCACAAATTGCTGTAAGCCGAGATCGTGCCACTGTACTCCAGCCTTGCTGACAGAGAAAGACTGCCAAAAAAAAAAAGGGGGAAAAACGACTTATTAGTGGTGGTGGGGTCTCATTGCTTGATTAAACTTTTCACTAGAGGAAGAAGAATTTAGACAAAAAGTGGAGTAATTGAGTTTTGAGCCTTTATTTGGCAAAATAAGGTTTGGAAACAAACTAGTATTGATGGATGGGATTGCACTTGCAAATAGATGAAAAGAAAATACTGTTTTTTCAGTTGGAGATTCCCTGGTGTAGGGAATGTGCTTAAAAGATAACAGTGATTGGGACGGGCGCGGTGGCTCACGTTTGTAATCCCAGTACTTTGGGATGCCGAGGCGGGTGGATCATGAGGTCGGGGGTTAGAGACCAGCCTGGCCAACACGGTGAAACCCTATATCTACTAAAATTACAAAAATTAGCCGGGAGCGGAGGCACGTGCCTGTAGTCACAGCTACTCGGGAGGCTGAGGCAGAACAGCTTGAACCTGGGAGGTGAAGGTTGCAGTGAGCTGAGATTGTGCCACTGTGCTCCAGCCTGGGCGACAGACCAAGACTCCTTCTCAAAAAAAAAAAAAAAAAAAAGAGAAATTACAGTGATCTAGGCCTTTGCCGCTCAGTATGGTTCTACAGCATCAGGGTCATCTGGAAGCTTGTTAGAAATGCAGAATCTCAGGCCCTACCCCAGACCCACTGAATCAGAATCTGCATTTAGTAAGATCCCGAGGTGATCTCATGCACATTAAAATTTGAGAAGCGCTGCTCTAAAGAGAAATGCATGGATTTCCATTGGTAAAAATACAAAAGATTAAAGAAACGTGGTCTCGGATCACTGGGACATCTGTTTTAATGTCTAATGCCGTAGAAACAAGTCACAGTTTTCTTTTAGGTCTACTGTTTCATTATGTGGTGTGTGCCTGCCAGGTTTCAGAAACATCCTTATCAATGCTCTTTACTCCAAAACTGATGCTAAGGAATACTTCTGGCTTCCCATGTTTTAAATATTGAAGTGCTCTTGAAATTTAAGTGAATTCCTTGCTTATTCCCAGGAAGATCATATTATTTATTTATTGCTGCATAACTATCCCAAAACATACCAACTTAAAGTAACAAACACATATCACAGGGCCTGTGGCTTAGCTGAGTGGTTCGGCTAAGGGTCATTTATGAAGTTGAAATCAAGCTATAGACTGGGTATTCAGTCATTTGAGGCTTCACTAGGGCTGAAGGATCTACTTCCAAGCTTTCTCATACAGTTGTTTGCAGGCCTCAGTTTGTCACCACATAGATGTTTCCCTAGGCTGCTTGAGTGGTTTCATGGCAGGGCAAGTAGCTTCCCTCAGACTTAGTTGGCTGAGACGGAAAAAACAGAACCTTTGGTCTGATAACCTAATCCTGGAAATGACATATGTATTAATCCATTTTCACACTGCTATAGAGAATTGCCTGAGACAGGGTGATTTATAAAGGAAAGAGGTTTAATTGACTCTCAGTTCAGCATGGGGAAGCCTCAGGAAACTTACAATCATGGCAGAAGGTGAAGGGGAAACAAGGCACCTTCTTCACAAGGCGACAGGAAGAAGTGCTGAGCAAATACATAAAACCATCAGATCTTGTGAAAACTCACTTTCATGAGAACAGCATGGAGAAAATGGCCCCCATGATTCAATTACCTCTACCTGGCCTCTTCCTTGACATGGGATTATGGGGATGACGATTCAAGATGAGATTTGGGAGGGGACATAAAGCCTAACCATATCAACATACTATCACTTCTGCCATATGCTATTAGTCACACAGACCAAACCTACCTAATACAATATGGGAGGGGATTATACAGTGCTGTAAATACCAGTAGGTGACAATCACTGGGAGGTTGTCTTGGAGCCTGACTACTACAATGATGGAAAAAGTGCTTTGCTTTGTGCAACCAAACTCATCAATAGCTCCAAGAGCAGCTTGTGTAGCTAGAAGCCTCTTTAGTCTCTGTGGAGAGGAGGGAGTGAAAAGAATACCTTGCAGATCTCACACCCATGTTCACATTACTTCTAGGGCTACTGATCCAATCAGAAATGGATTTTAATCTTGCTTGGATGGGGGAAACAGGAGTAGGAAAGCAAAGAATACCTATTCAGTTGAGACTACCTTTACATTCCAGATAAATTGAATGCAGAGCAGTCATCAGTTCTTTAATTCATAATTGTATCAAAAAGTGGGAAAGGATGTTTTACTTGAAAGTGGTCAAACTAAGTCTTCTAAACAGGCCATATCTGCTAGGCATACTGACTTTCCCATATCAAAACTTAGTCTTTTTGATCTGGAGTCAAAGAAGCAATGAATAATGCGTATAACCAAATGTTGGGATAACTCCTCTTATTGATTGGCTTGCATCCATTTCTCTTTATTCTGCTACTTCTCAATCAGCTCTGTGCAGCTTCTCTGCTGCTCTCCATACCTAACCGTGCACATAATCAACCCAACACACTGTACATCATATGGTCCATAAACTCTTAAAATTAGAAAAATAAATTGTACAGAAAAGTTGTCCATTCTACTGAAATTTGACTGGGATAGATAACACCAGTCATACATTAAAAATATTTAAAATTTTTTTCATATTACAAAGGCATTCAGAAAATGTCAGTATTCCAGAGATTGCAGAGTGTAAAATTAGCTAAGCAATCTTTAATTATTGTAACAAAGCAACATATCAGAAATTCTTATTTTGCCATTGGGAAATAAAGTTATGTTGGCAAATAAAATTATATTAATCAGAAACAATGACATTTGGTCCACTTTAGATCAAAGGCCCCTCTATACCTCAAATGGTCAATTCTGCTCTTGTTAGGACAAAAGATTTGGGTAAAAAGTACACATTTTTCTTTTTCTTGGATCACCTCCTTGTTGCTTTCAATAAACCTCTCAGTGGTTAGCAAGTTTTAACCAGAATATCAAGATCATTTTCTTACTATGAAATGGAGATTTAAAATTTGAGAAGTTAGATAATTATCAGGTATACATGAACAGCATATTCCTCCAATGAAAATAAAATCTTTCCTATAACTGATATATCTCCATGACCCACATTACTATTTTTTTATTTTTACAGTTAATTGGTGTCAGTTCATTTAAGCCACTCTACCAAAATGCCATAAACTAAGTGGCTTATAAACAACATTTATTCATCACAGTTCTGGAGGTTGGGAAGCCCAAGATCTATGAGCTGGCAGATTTGGTGTCTTCTGAGGGCCCACTGTTCATAGATGGCACCTTCTATCTGTGTTCTCACATGGTGGAAGGGCTGTCTATCTGGAGTCTCTTTTATAGGAGTACTAATTCCATTGATGAGGGCTCTGCCTTCATGACCTAATCACATCCCTAAAGGCCCCATCTCCTAATTCCATGACCTCATGGGTAAGGATTTCACATATGAATTTTAGAGGGACACAAACATGCCGACAATAGCAATTGGAAAGTGAACTTTGCTGACAGATGCAGTATAATATTATTTTATCAACTCCCATTTTACTGATGAGGACTCTGAAGAAACGGAAGTAAACTTGCCAGGATAACACAAGTATTGAAAGTTGGATTTGGTATTGGAACCCAGGTGTATTGGTTCATTTTATGTTGCTACAGCAGAACACCACAGGCTGGGTAATTTATAAACAAAATAAGTTTATTGGGCTTATGTTTCTGGAGGCTGGGAAGTTCAAGATTGAGGGGCCACATCTAGTAAGGACTTTCTTTCTGTATCATCCCATGGCAGAAGGCAGAGGGCAAGAAAGCATAAGAGTGTGAGAGCTAGCCCAGAAGGGGGCCAAACTCATCCTTTTATTAGGAACCCACTCCTTTGATAAACAGCATTTATCTGTTCATGAAGGAAGAGCCCTCATGACTTAATCACTGCTTAAAGATCCCACCTCTCAGGAGGGGAACAAAGGTTAAAAAACTAACTATTGGGTACTCTCCTCAGTACCTCGGTGATGGGATCAATTGTACCCCAAACCTCAGCATCACACAATATACCCAGGTAACAAACCTGCACATGTACTCCCTGAATCTAAAATGAAAGTCAAAATTATTTTTTTAAATGTATATATTTGTGAGGCACAATGTAATGTTTTGTTATATGTTTATAATGTAGAATGACTAAATCAGGGTAATTAATAAAATAGCCTTATGGCCTATCTTTAAATAATACACTGCAACACCTATATTATAAGAACACTATAGCAGCATGTTTGCATTTTTTTCTTTGTCATTATTTGCACTATTATTCTCAAATGTTTTACTTCTACATCTATTCCAAACCTCAAAATATATTCTGAATATTTTTGCTTTAAATAATTATCTCTTTGACAGATTTATTGAGTTATAATTGGTATACAGAAAACTGCACATAATTAATGTATACAATTAGGTGAGTTCGTATACATTACCACCACTGCAATCCAGATAATAAATCCATCATCTCATAAAAGAAAAAAAAAAATCTCAACTCTCAACATTTGTATTGGTGATTAAATTTCCAACACATAAACTTTGGAGGACATTCAAACCATGGCATCAGGCTACTTGGATTCAGAATCTGAATGCTCAGTCACTGTATTATATTACCCTTGAAGACACTCACTCAATGAATGTTTACAGAATAGTTGCATTTTTGAAAAATGTGTGCTAATTTTTTTGTAGACAACTGTAAAAAAAATACAAAAGGATATTTACTCAATTCTGTAAATGTTTCTCCTAGTCAGTGCTTTAGCCAACATTTTTACTCATTCAAAAAAAAAAAAAAAGAAATAACATTTCTGTGCCTCTGCTATTCCCCTTTACCCTGGACTCAGGATGACCACTTTTCTTTTCATTTCCTATTCTGCCTTGCCCTAGGAATGATAGCTTAATTCTCCCTTAAGATCTACTCTTGTAGTCAGTAAAGTGGTTCTTGAACTTTAGCCTCTATCAGAATCACCTGGAGGGCATATGAAAACACAGATTGTTGTACTCCACGCCCAGAATTTCTGATGCAGTGAGATTGGAGTAATGCCTTTCATTTCTAACAAGTGTGCATTTCTAACAAGTTCCTGGGGACCATACTTTGAAAATCACTAGTGTGACTTTTAAAAGAAATGTCTCTGAGACTTGTCTTCCCTATTTACTAAGTGAATGATCTTAGACAAGTTAACAAGTCTTTGTGCTGTTGCTTAATCTACAAAATGGCAGTGATAACAAGACATGTAGGCTTATATCCTAATTGAATGACATATTATGCATAAAGCACCCAACATACCACCTGACATAGATCAAGTCCTTATAATAACTATTATGATAGATGGGCTTTTCCAACAAGCATCCACTTGAAATATATTTAATAATAAAATAACAGTTATTAGCAGTAAAAAGGTATTTATTCCTCATTCTTTTTTGTTTGTTTTTGAGACAAAGTCTTGCTCTGTCACCAGGCTGGAGTGCAGTGGCGTGATTGTGGCTTACTGTACCCTCAACGTCTTGGACTCAAGAAATTCTCCTACCTCAGCCTCCTCAGTAGCTGGGACTACAGGTGTGCACCACCATGCCCAGTGAATTTTTAAGAATTTTTGGTAGAGATGTGGGTCTCATGTTGCCCAGGCTGGTCTTGAACTCCCCAGCTCAAGCAATCCTCCTGCCTTAGCTTTCCAAAGTACTGGGACTATAGCATGAACCACAATGCCCAGTCTATATGCCTGATTCTTGATACTTCCTTCTCTGTAGAGGGAGCTCCATTAATGTCACTATCCTGGCCTTTCAATATATTCATTCACTGTCTTCTCCTAGGGGAGCAGGAATAATAGATTTTATTGGAGCCTTGGGAAAGGAATCTGGCTTGCTTGGGTAAGCCCCTTCCTCTTTTTTTTTTTTTTTTTTTTAATTTGGAATGAGGCTGTCCATTTGGACCATAAGTTCTGCAGCTCCATGATGATAGGGCGTCTTGCATCCCTGTGGGGAGGCTGTGGCCGTCCATTGCTTCCTGTGACTAGGAAATGGATATGACTAACTCTGGAGAGCTCATTGCTGAGATATTTAAGGGACATTCTAAATACTGTTTATTACTAAGAAATATGGAAGATTGATACATATCTGCCTTATTATTTTTTCTTGTTTCTCACTTTAGAACTCAGGCTAGGGGAAAGGATGCTATTTGTCAGAACCTTTCAAGTCCAGTAAAAGGTTTGAATTTTTATGTGATATTTTGGTCTTGGTAGATTATTGAGTCTTACAGAGGTGGTGTCCACAGATGAGTGTATGTTTTCATATAGACTACCCCGGTCTTAAGTCTAAGATATTTGAAAGCTGAGAAAAAAACAAGGTCATTTGGGAACATGGCATCACAGAGCTTTCTTAGACCAAATCTCCTGCTCCTCTTGGTTCTAGGAAGATATCTCCAGAAGCTAGGAAACAGCTTTGTGAAGGTGGGAATAAATCTGCCCTGTTTGCAGTTGAGGTTCCCCTCTAAGAGGACAGCCACACTTTTGGCTTATCACAGTCCTACAGGGTAAGCCTCATAGATTACATTGGAATAACAAAATGTAATGAAGTCTAGAGGAGAAATCACACTCACTGCCCTGATGTTTCCTTCCGTTGTAGAGAGCTCTATTAGAGTAACACCCCTGACAGCATGCCAGCCTCTTACTGACTTTTCTGTAGGGAGGATAAATGACATATCTTATTAGAATTTAGAACTCTGTTTTTTCTTCCCTCTGTTACTGTCCCCAACAAGGTTATATTTGGCTCTGTTTTCCTGTGCTCTTATTTTATAGAAGCACAGTTCTGTGTGGGGAGGTCTGTGGTGGTCTGAGGTTCTCTGTGTCTCAGTGGACAAATCTGCCTAATTCTCACATTAAGTATGAGGAAGCCTACTTGCCTGTGGATAAAAACCCTGCTATCTTTGATCAGCTGTATCAGTAATGAAGTTGATGCTTTACCTCTGTTGCTTTTCCATTTGACCCATTTTTAATAGGTTCAGAGCAAAGGCATGGAAAAGAGGTTCTATTTATTGTGCCAATCCAAACTCGAGACAATGGCTACACCTTTATTGAGCATGTATGATATACTAAACACTTTGTATATTAATAATTCCTCAGTAAGGAATAAATAAGCTGTGAGGAAATAAGCCATTATTATGATTATTCCCATTTTATAAACAAAGAAATTACCACTTGGAAGAGTTAAGTAACAAGCCTAAGGTTACCTGGATGGTAAATGGTGGTGCTGGCACTCAAGCCTAGGGGTGTCTGACCCCAGAACCTTTGTAGTTATTTCTACCACTCTCTTTGTCCAATTTTTTTATACTTGAAAACAGAAAGGCAATTTTTAAAAATAGTTTTAGGTTGTGAACCCTGAAAATCTGAGACAGATCTCTGTTAATTTAGAAAGTTTATTTTGCCAAGGTTGAGGACACATGCCCATGGCACAGCCTCAGGAGGTCCTGACGACATGTGCTCACTGTAGTTAGAGCGCAGCTTGATTGTATGCATTTTAGGCAGATATGAGACATCAATCATCATATGTAAGATGTACATTGGTTCCATCCAGAAAGGTAGGATCACTCAAGCAGGGAGGGGGCTTCCAGGTCACAGGAAAGTGAGAGACCAACAGTTGCATTCTTTCAAGTTTCTGATTAGCCTTTCTGGAGAAGGCAATCAGATATGCATTTCTCTCAGTGGGCAGATGGATGACTGAGTAGAATGGGAGGCAGGTTTGCTTAAGCAGTTCCCAGCTTGACTGGTCCCTTTAGCATAGTGATTTTGGGTACCAAGATTTCTAAGATTTATGTATTTATTTATTATTTACTTATTTTCCTTTCACAAGGTAAAAAATTCCATCTGTATGTATTGCATGTAAATGCCTACTTTGTTTTGAATGTTGTATAAATATATTTAACATAATAAACAGAATAAGTGACCATAGCAAATGAGGGATAGAATGATGATTCATGGAAGGGTTAGTGGTTCCCTGCTGTATTTCCCCTGTGGCAATGGAAACTGTACCTGAGCTGGGAAAGAGAGGCTAAAAGGATTTTACCCAGACACTTAGGAAAGACAATACAGCTATACTTACAAACGTTTTGCACAGTCAGAGGTGGGCACTTTAGTTGGAGCATGGGTTTTTTGTGAGGGACAATAACAAGTGTAAAAAGTTCTTCAAACTAGAACACAACAGGCAAATTCTCAGACACCTTAGAAAAGGACAAAAGAGGCCGCGTGCAGTGGCTCACGCCTGTAATCCCAACACTTTGGGAGGGCGGGGCTGGTGGATCATGAGGTCAGGAGTTCAAGACCTGGCCAACATGGTGAAACCTTGTCTCTACTAAAGATACAAAAATTGGCCGGGTGAAGTGGCACACACTTATAATCCCAGCTACCTGAGAGACTGAGGCAGGAGAATTTCTTGAACCCGGGAGGCAGAGGTTGCGGTGAGCCAAGATTGCGCCATTGCACTCCAGCCTGGGTTACAGAGGGAGACTCTGTCTCAAAAAAAAAAAAGGGGGGGGCAAAAAACATGACCAAGCCACCGAGGGAATGGAACTTTCTAGAAACTTTATCATTCATGGAGCTGCTTGGCCTCTTTTACTCCTTTTTCTTGCTACCTCAGTCTTTTGTTTTTCCCAGCATAGTGGCTATTTCTGCTTCTCAGAACTTAAATTTACACATAATTTTGGCTTCTCATGGTGTCAATGGCAGACAAAATTCTGTTTGATCTTTCAGTTCAAGCACCTTCCCCTCATGATCTGACTGAGTTAGTGTCTCTGAGTGTCCCTAATTTTAAAATTCTTGGAAAAAACAAACTGATTGCTCTGGCTTGGGTGAATTCCACAGAGGTTGTGTTAGGGGTTGTGGCTGAGAAGCAATTGCAAATTTGTGGGGACATGGGCTGGATTAGTACCCCTAATCTGTCTCCCTTAGTAAAGAAAATCAAAATTAGTCTGCTTTGGTTCCTTTGGGCTGCTATAACAGAAAGGCGTCAATTGGACGGCTTATAAACAACAGATATTTATTTCTCACAGTTTTGGAGGTTTGGAAGTCCAAGATCCAGAAGCCAGCAGATTTAGTGTCCAGTGAAGGCTTACTTCTTCATTCATAGACACCATCTTTTAGATGTGTGTGTACATGGTAGAGGGGTGAGGGCGCTCTCTGGAGTCCCTTTTTATAAGGGAACTAATCCCATTCCTGAGGGTTCCGTCCTTATAATCTAATTGCCCCCCAAAAGCCCCACCTTTAAATACCATTGCACTGGGGATTAGGTTTCAACATATAAATCTGGGGCAGGGGACATAAAACATTCTGTCTATAGTGAGTCATATGTACAGAACAAGCCAATAAAGAGCCTGCTACCCCCAGAAGCTTCCAAAAGATCCTTACCCATGGTCTCCTACAGAGAAAAGTGAAAGTTTAGCTAATCAGAGTTTTACCATGTGACCCTGACCTCCTGCTATCACCTACCTATAGTCTGAGGAGTGACTTCTACTGAATCCCCCGAGTGCCCAGCCCCCAGGGCTCTGTCCCACAGGGACAAACAATGAGCAACCAGATTCTTTCCCTTCTAGGGAAAGTAGAAGATTCAAATTGAGGCAAGGCAGTTAGTAGTAAGTGCATGCCTTCAGGGAAAACCTCATAGGGAAAGTGTTGGGGAAATGGGCTGAAGTAACAAATAAGCACCAGCAAATAAAGTTATGCCACAAAGAAAAGTTACAGAATTTAGACAATTGGATAGGGTTCGGGGTGGGGGGGGGCGTGTGGGTGGCTCACACCTGTAATCCTAGCACTTTGGGACGCCAAGGTGGGAGGAGCCCTTGATCCCCAGAGTCTGAGCCCAGTGTATACACTGGGCAACATGGCAAAACTATCTCTACAAAAGAAAAAAAAGAAAAAACTACGGAATAGAGGTGATCAATTGGAAGCAACAGAAGTGTTTGAAGCAAAGACAAAGAAAAACTGGGGCATTGTACTGGTGAGAAATCCATAAGGTTAAGAGGACAAAAAGAACACTCTGTCCCAGGGCTGGGGCTGGGTTGAAGCCTTCCACTTCTTCTTTTTTTTGAGACAAGGTCTCACTCCCTCACCCAGGATGTAGTGCAGTGGTGTGATCTCGGCTCACTGCAACTGTCAAAGATGTTTGAAACAGAGCAACTCCATCTCGAATAGGAGCTGGGTAAAAGGAGGCTGGAACCTACTGGGCTGCATTCCCAGATGGTTAAGGCATTCTAAGTCACAGACGAGATGGGAGATTGGCACAAGATCCAGATCATAAAGACCTTTCTGATAAAAACAGCCTGCAGTAAAGAAGGAGGCTAAAACCCACCAAGATCAAGATGGCAATGAGAGTGACCCTTGGTCATCCCTACTGCTACAGTCCCACCAGTGCCATGACAGTTTACAAATACCATGGCAACTCCAGGAAGTTACCCCATGTGGTCTAAAAAGGGGAGGCATGAATAATACACGCCTTGTTTGGTATATCATCAAGCAATAACCATAAAAATGGGCAACCAGCAGCCCTCAGGGCTACTCTGTCTATGGAGTAGCCATTCTTTTATTTCTTCGCTTTCTTAATAAACTTGCTTTCACTTTACTCTATGGACTTGTCCTGAATTCTTTCTTGCATGAGATCCAAGAACCCTCCCTTGAGATCTGGATTGGGACCCCTTTTCTGTAACATCTTTCTGGTGACCGCAGAAGGGATAATAATAAGGAAATTCCCACCCCAACTACTAACTTTGGGTAAGTGTTGGGGGTCCTCTAATACAACCTCCACCTCCCAGGTTCAAGCCATTCTTCTGCATCAGCCTCCTGAGTAGCTATATTACAGGCACCCACCACCATGCCCAGCTAATTTTTGTATTTTTAGTAGAAATGGGGTTTCATCATGTTGGCCAAGCTGGTCTTGAACTCCTGACCTCAGCCTTCCAAAGTGCTGGGATTATAGGCTTGAGCCACCGCATCTGGCCCAGAAGCCTTTCATCTCTTTACACTGTGCTACAATCCTGAGGGCCAGTTTTATGGTCCCTGAGTTTCCATGAGATTCCTGTTACTCTTTTTTTTTTTTTTTTGAAACAGAGTCTTGTTCTGTCGACCAGCCTGGAGTGCAGTGGCACCATCTCAGCTCACTTCAACCTCCGCCTCCCAGGTTCAAGCTATTCTCCTGCCTCAGCCTCCTGAGTAACTGTAATTACAGGCATATGCCACCACACCCGGCTATTTTTTTGTAATTTTAGTAGTGATGAGGTTTCACTATTTTGGCCAGGCTGGTCTTGAACTCCTAGCCTCAGGTGATCCTCCCGCCTTGGCCTCCCAAAGTGCTGGAATTACAGATGTGAGCCATCACACCTGGCCAGATTCCTGTTTTTCTTATTCCCACATGTGTCCTCCCAATAACTACTCTCCATTATGACTTATGATCAAAAGAGCCTAATTAACTCTAGTAATTGAATATTTCACCTCAGTATTGTAATCTTTACAGCCTTGGATAAAAAATGATAGGAAGGAAGAAGGAAAGCAGGCAACAAAGAGTGACAGGTAGACATCTGAGGACTGTCAACAGCTAACAAGACAATCTGATGTGTGATGTGTTAACTTTGCCATTTATTGCTCTTTGATGATGGTTATTTCTGTGATATGGGGCTGTGGCTCTGGCTTACTTGACTTTTATCTGTACTTCTCACTACCTGGGGAGAGACAGCAGTAGAAAGAACAGACATCAAACTTGCTAGAACCTTGAAGAGTGATATTGTTTCATCAGTAGTTGGAGCGCAAAGGTCAGAGTTAGTCAGGAGCTGAAAAAATGAAGGCACTTTTCTAGTGTTCCACAGCAGGTCTGTAATAAGTGGGCATAAGTCTCACATCTTTATCCTTCACCCTGCTGAATGGACTGACGAATGCCCACCCAGTCGTGACATGGAATTATACCTTCTGGTTTCAGGATATGGATATAAGGTCTCACTGCCTTCCTCAGCAGTCTTCTGAATCTGGCATTCCTTCTGAGAAGACTAACAAGCATTCATCCAAAATGTTGGTCTTTGGAAAGTTAGTTGTTGTTTTGATCTAACTTCTCACTCAGTATGATAGTTTTTTTTGGTATACAAAACACCTGAGGGAATCTTTTGTAGGTAAGCATCATCTGTCTCTGAATCATTTACTAATTGGTTCTTGTTCTCTCAAAGAGTAAGTCGACTTACTCTGTGACTGTTTTTCAGTGCTATTAAGTGAAACTTGGGTTTTAGTCCTAGCTCCTCATCTATGACCTTAGAAAGTCACTTATTCTTCTGACTGCATATTTTCATTGGCAAAATGACAAGTCCTGCTTTGCTTATTCCATAAGGCTGTCAAAAGGGGAAAAAGACAGGATCCATTTTGTAAATATGTTCTACCTAATACTTTGCAGGTAGTGTGATGATAACTTTATATACACTGAGTTATTAGTAATTCCAATCCTATGGGGCTTGTGGTATGATGCCCATTTTTTTGAGGGGAAAGTTGAGGCTAAAAAAAAATTAAATACCTTGTCCAAGGATTACACAAATAGTAACAGAAGTAGGATTTGAACTAAGGTCTGTCTGGCAGTGGGCTTAATCATTTTACTATTTGACCAACTATACTCTAATACTTAAGAAAGCACTTAGTAAATCTCAATTATTAAAAGATTTAAAATGTTTTCCTGTAGCCTACTTTTCTCCAGGTGATGCATTCTCCATTGTTTTAGGCTGCTATTTGATAGGATATCATCTCCTTATTCCACTCACTGTTTCACTCGCTGTTCTCATATAGTAACATGTTTTCAACATTCCCATCAAGTGCAGTCTCTAGAGTGGAAAGTCACGTCTACAGTGAGTTTGAATTTGTGTTCCATAATGCTTCTCCAGTCTATCACATGCATTTTCTGCCAGTTTCTAAAGTTTTATCATCCTACCCAATAGGCTTCAGGAAACTTACGTGTGAGATGAATGAGTGTAGAATCTGAGTTCAACATCTTTAGAATGTTCATAAGGAGGACATTGAAATGGGGATATGGCTACACAGCCCCTCCCTACTTCACTTGAAAATCTACCATAGCCTAACTGTAGTTAAGGGTCTCTGTGGCCTGAGAGAGAAAATGATGAGTGTTTAGTGGCTTATAGGAAGTCAGTCGCTTTTATCTGCATAGTGGAACTGTGAAATCAGATCTCTAGTACTGAAGAGCATGAATGGAACCAGTAGGGTCACAGCAAGTCCCATCTATTTATCTAGGACTTTTTTCTCATCAACTAAATGTGATGAGAAGATTAACAAAAGAAGCAGGACATTGCTATTTTTTCATATGTTAAATTTTTTCTGGTTCTAAATGAACACGGTGCTGCTAATTTTGTTTCTTTTTACTACCTTATTTTTCTATGTTTCATCAAAACTAAATGAGATTTTTTTTTATTTCATATAAGAATGATTTTCTCTTCAATAACAGTTGAGAAAAAATTATGTGCAGTAACAGCCACCTAATATATTTTTCTATGAAAACATCATTCAAAACAGTTTGCTATAGGTGACATATGAAGAGAGGGACTAGAAATGAGTTTTTTTGATGTAACTGGTTAAATTCAAAAGCAGAGGTACACCATAAGATCTCAGCTTAAAAGGTGGCTTTCCAGAGAGGCCTTTCCTGAGCTCCACATCTAAAACAGCACACTAATCTTTCCAACAGGCTATTTAGAATAGCTTCATTTCCTTCATTTATATTTCAATTAGATATTTCCATGTTTATATCTGTTTATTGTCTACCTCACTTTCACTGGAATGCAAATTCCAGACCTTGTTTTGTTATCCCCAGTGCATAGAATGCTGCACATAATAGGTGCACGACATTTGGTGAATGGATAAACCTATTTTTGGAAACTAAATTGTTAATCCCTTACTTTAGGCTAGTTGATGATTTTTAAAAATGTGTTCCATGGTTGGTTCTTTACTGTTGTTCAATCTGTCTGAACAGTACATCTTTCCCCTTTCTCACTGTAGATTTATTTGTGAACATAATTAAAGTTCTTTCTGATGATGCTGTATTAGAGTGGAGAACATTTATCAGATGGCAGTGTTTTGTGTAAGGTATATTATAACTAGTGTTTTGTCAACAAAATCATAAAGCCTGTGGATTTATCTAAAGAAATAAGTTGGAGTGAATTTAAGTGTTTGTTGTTTTTAATTTTAATTACATTACTAACTTGTGTTTCCTTGATCGGGAGACAAAGAGGCTGCCAGGACTTGTTCCTGACTTTGGGCAAGTATGTTGAAAAGGAAGACCGAGATGCATTGCTCTAGATGCAACTTTAATATCTGCTGCCTGGGCTAAAAGTTGTGAGAGTAAGAGGAGTGAACCCTTGTTTCAGCTGAAGGTAAGCCACGCCAAGCCAAGCCAAGTATGGACTGCACAAGAGGATCCCACTGGATGCCTGTTAACTGGGGCTGGGGATGTGGTTAAGTCTGATGAGGAGGTAGAAAACTCAGTGCCAGGTGCCCTGTGGGTGCTCTGTAAACATGTTAGTTTTAACAAGAATGCTGGGCCTCCTGCCAGTACTTGATGGCTTCATTTTGCAATCCATACAAGGAAAGCAGGAATCACCACTGGAGCTAGTAGGGTCTGGCACAGGTGTCTAGAAAAATCATTTCATTTCTCATGTTTTGTGGGACGGGGACTGAAGGGAATGGTGTGGTTCTTTGTGCCCTTGGAATTGCATGTCCTCATGTTTTGGCCTTGACGTAATCATCAACCTTATTCTTTAACATGAACATGAGTTTTCAAACTATTCATATATTTCTTTATAAATGTGAGGGGTTTTTTTCTTACGTTGCAAAACAAGTTTGGGACCAATAAAAGTTCTAGCTTATAAAATCCAAACTATTACTGGGGACAATAAGTTTCACAAAAGTCAGGACAAAATGGCTTATCAATCATAGGTAAACAATTCAGGATTTGGTAATGATATTTTGATTTGTTTTGTGAAAGATTGATTTTTTAAGATAAGTCCAATATATTTAAAGTACAAATATTAATAATTACCTAGCAAAGGTACTTATACTCCAAAAATTAAAAACATTTAGGAGATCATATATCTGCCTGTGGGCTCAATAAATAGACTTGAAAATATTTTGTCTTATAGTCACACATTTTATTACAAATGTATTTTTTTTACCCAATAGAAAAGCAAATTTGGAATCTATTTACAAGTACTATATATTTACACATATACAGTTAATGAATTTAAAGAAAATGGGCAGAGAAATGCAATATATATGGAAGAATATGCCACTGTACATGGTTTATTACCATTATCATGGTCCTTAATGTTACTGAATCTTTGCTATAGTAATAAATACAGTTCTATATTTACACATCTTATAAAACATCTCATAAATGTATTTTCTCAAATCCAAGTTAAAACATCTGATCAAAATAAACATGCTTATATAAAAATAAATCTAACAGCCAATTGGTTTTGATGTATTGAAGCTAATATAGATTAATGGAAGGTAAGAATTAATACTTTGACTTTTCTTATTTAATAAATTGCTTCTTAAAATACCTAACACAGTATTAATATGGAATAAGCAGAGAAGTAATGTTCCTGACATCAAGCGGGTTATCCAGAGAGAATACAGCTAAAACCAAGGTAAATAAACAGACTAATATGTTACCGAGTCTCTTGAGTCCAAAGTGGTGTCAGATATTGGGTCTGCTAGATCTTTAGAGATGCATGTGTGAGAAGTTTTATCAGTGGACTTAATTTATGTCGTGTCCACATTTGATCAAGATACACATCGGTTGGAATCAACTGATAAAACCTCTTGCAAAAATTGTTTACTCATTTAGAAAAAAAAAAAAAATCCCAGATTGCTTACTATCTTTTCCATGTATGTTCATTGCTGGCAGTGGAATTTGCTTCTGAGTTTTGGGCACCAAGGAGTTAAAAACAAATCAGACAAGACATATGTCACCTGTACATGATTGATTGCCTTAGTAACAATTTAAGAATTTAATTGAATTTTCCTTTCAAAATATTTGTTTTATTCCATGAGGGTGGAACCATCTAGTGCTGATATATAAAACCTGGTATCTCTAAAAATAATCTCAATATGAGTGAGTTAACTTGGATGGACATTATCTATCCAAGAAATTGGTGCCTTGGAAGAATCCTTTCTGAGGAAAGGCAAAGGAGGACTCAAACATCTTCACGTGGTCATTAGAATGAAATCCTATGGGTCACAACCTCTACCTAGTAATGTAGTTTGTTGAAAATCCTTATTTTCCTAATACCTCCAACCACATCTTAAGGAGTTTGTGGGTTTAAATAAACCTATTGGGAAAGCAAGTGGGTTTTCCCTCCCCCCAAATGATTACACTGGTGAGTTTAAAGAGAATGCAATTAAAATCATGGAGAATCTTCTCTAAAGAAAATTTCAATCTGCTTTTTTGATCTGGGCTCACCTAAATAGTGTGCTCGATCTATCCCTTGACTGAACAAATTACACAAGCAGCATTTAGACTTATATTCACTCTCAAGTATCAGTAGGTTTTCAGCCTTTTCTCACTGAGAGATTCTTTTTTTGGTTTTCAAACCGAGTTTCACCTCAGCTCTTCTTAGTTACTGTTCTGATGTACTCAATCTCACATTTTCAGGTTCTCAATCTTTGAAAACATTTTCTTTCACATGTTAATTAGAGACATGGGACAAATGCTACAGAGGAAAGATGGCAGCGCTCAGTCACTGGATAAGCTGGTGATGGCATGGAACTGGGAGGCAGGTCGTAAGCAATGCTGGAGCTGGTGAAGGTTACCAAGGCTTGAGTTGAGTCACAGGACTGTTTTTCAACATCATCAGAGTTAACTGACATCAGGCTTGGGTGTTTTGATCTTGTCCAGAAATAGGTTTGCTTTCCCAGGCTCCCCAGGTCTTCCTTAAAGTGAGGATTGAAGAGGATGTAGAGAAGGGGATTGAGACATGCAGGAAGTGGGACTATCACCAGAAGAATAAACTTAATTACTTCAGGACTGATAAATGTGAGGTTTAGTAAAGAGGAAAAGGACAAGAAAGCCACGGGGCAATAGAGGATGCAGTTGGTGAAGAGCAACAGGGCAATGTGCTTCACCATAGAGCAGTCCCAAATATTCTCCAGGTCTCCCTTGTCCAGATTGCAGTAGAGCTTGGTATAGGCAATGGTCATCATAAGGAAGCAAAGGGAATTGAGTAAGATGAGAGTGACCATGTAGCCTGTGGTGCTGGGCTCCCCAAAGGGCAAGGGTAGGCAGAGGGGGGAGGCGCCATACTCACTGCCACCCAGCAGGGGAACTGCGGCCATGGTCAAGGCCAGAAGGGCGCAGAGAAAAATGATTACCTTCAGGCTAGAAAAGGGAGCTTTTGTTTCAAATTTTGCAGAACATTTCACAGAGAACCCACGCTCCAGGGCTGCCAGAGTAAGGAGGAAAACAGATGATTCCGAAGCAAAAATGGACAAAAACCCAATGACTTGGCAACCCACCCCATTCTCCCACCAGGCACCATGTCGTGCAAAGCTGCCAAAAGTGAATGCATCCACGCCAGCCAGCACAGCACTGGAGACTCCCATGAGCATGTTCACCACTGCGATGACCCCAATTAACAGTTTAATGGAGGAGATGTACAGAGGGGATCTGAAAACTGTTGAAGTCACTAAGGCATTACAAGTAAGTGCCAGAACTGCTATGGTCCACACTCCAATTCTGATCAGCCAGCCATCAAGCAGGTGTTCACAGGGTTTGAAGGGGCCTAGGAGTCCAAGGAAGGAAAAGATTGAGTATCAAATTAGGGTTTACAACTTTTGCCGAATTACCCTTTTGTCTCTGTATTGAGGATGCCAAGAGACAGTGATCAAAACAGCCTAATAATAACACGCAGTGCCCGTGTGCCTGTTCCACTCTCTCAAGCTGCTGTCACCTGGATCTTCTGCAGCACTGGCTGGGTGAGTACAGCAGGTGCTCATATTCCAGGGTATTGATAAAGAAATGAGAATGGGGAATCTCAATCACTTGATTGAAGTCCCTAAGATACGGCTGTGTTGGAGCCAGGTAAAAAGCCAGATTTCCTGGACTTTTCATTATATAATTTTTCAGAATATTTCCATAAGTTTCCATAGGCAAGCAAGGATAATCCTAGGGAAATACTCCATAAGATTATGAGCCTGAATTTTCTGAAAATCTCATCTTATTTTTAGATTGAAATTTGAGATTAGGGAGCAAGAAACAATCTATTCATTAAAAATAAAATATCTACTCTTTCTAGCTATCTTTTTTTCCACTGTTTCATCCTGTTTTTTTTGGAATGGGACAAACTATTAAGTGAATACAGCGACATTTTCCTCCCCTTGCCCTTCCCCTTCCCCTTCCCTTCCCTTTTTTCTGCCCTTCTCTTTCCCTTCCCTTCCCTTCTCCATTCCCTTCCCTTCCCTTTTCCCTTCCCCTTTCCCTTCCCTTCCCCCTTCCCCTTCCCTCCCCTGCCCTCCCCACCTCCCTTCCTCTCCCCTTCCTTCCCCTGCCCTCCCTTCTCCTTCCCTTCCCTCTTATCTGTACAAACTATTATTTGCTTTTACCAAACTGTTATTTATAAGAAAAACCTAAGTCGCTTTCAAAAGTCAGTGATTACACAAAGCAAGATTATAGCATACTATTTCAGGGTAAAGTGCTAATATTTAAAAAGTTACTTATGCCTGTAATATGACAACATACTTGATATTTTAGTTTAGATTAAGTTAAATCAGGAGTCCTCCCACCTCAATCCTATTTGCAAGTGAAAAACAACTCCAGGGAATGAGTATTTGTATTTGACAGGCCACTATGGGGAGGGTTACTGATGAGCTGCAAAGCAGGCACAGATTTGGCTTTTAAAGTATAGCTGCATTGTTTCTGATGGACTCAGAATCAGTGGTGGATACTGTTGTCGAGGAAGTTTTGATGCCTTTCTTACCTGGGGAAGGTGAACATTGTACTGAATGAAGGGCTTTCAGGTCTTCCTCAAAGTCGAGTAGGAAATCTTCAATATCACGTTCATCTGCAGGCACAAGAAATTCTGGTATGATTAGTTCTGCCTCTCTTTTCAAGGGACCAAATCCCAGAAAGGGGAGTCCTGGGTTGTTCTGGAGACATGAACTGTCACAAATTCCTTGTGCTCTAGCTTTCTTGCAAGTCTGTTATAAAGTTGGCTTTGGATGTTCGACTCAAATTGCTATGACATACTATTCTAGTACAACGGGGGGTGAGGGAGAGTGACTCCAGACTCCGGGTGTAATATCTAAACTCTCATATTCTACTCTTGTTCCCTGCAGCTACTAATGTTCCCACACTGCAGAGCTAAATTAGAGGAGGCAATGGGCCTCTTCATTCAGAGCAGGAACTGTTTTATCCAAATGTCTAACACTGTAATAGCTATAGTGCAAATGTTCTAGGCTGTGTTCTCTGAACACCAGAAGGAGAATCAGGTACAGCAAGTTCCAGTCTTCCCTGGGGATTTCTGCATAACAGAGGACAAATCAAGTAACTGCTTGGGGCTTGGTTTAGCTATCCGTGAAATAGGAGTTTTGTGATCTAACATACTTCCCCATGATACAGATTTAACTGGCCTCATGTAGGATTTGGGGATCAATGCTTTTTTAAAAGTTGCTGAGATTCTAATATGTGGCCCAGCGTTGAGAATCACTGCCCTTGAAAATAAACTACATGAATGACCATCTCTCTCTGTTGTTCATTGCGTACTTTCAAAGCCTAGAACAGTGCCTGGCACAAAGTAGGCTCTCTAATAAATTTTTGCTTGTGTTTTTATTTTTTCAGTGAACAAATGTAGTAGAAATTAGAGTGGGTGAGGCAGGAAGAGCAAAAACTGAAGCAAGAACAAGAACAAGACACATGCTGTGGCTTAAAACAAAAAAGGCAAGGACGAAGATATCAGTTCCTTAAACAGATACACAGGCAGGAAAAACTGGTAAGGTTATCTGCAGACAGACTGAATCATACTTGCTTTGGAATCAACAAACCATTAAGGCCCAAGGGATGAGAAGTCATCTCTCTGTTTATCTGTTTAGACTTTGTGCAAACTTGCAGGGTTGGCAGGGAAGGGAGGAGGTGGTATCCGAGGCACCTCCTCATTACCACAGGTGTGGTTTAAGAGGCATTGTTGTCTGTTTAGGTAACGTCTTACTTGAAGAAAAGCCAAGCTTTACAGACATTATCTAATTTCACCTTCCAGACAGATACCCCTGGATGGGGTAGGTGGGGGAATGATTTAGAATTAGTTGGACAAAAAGTTGGACTCTTAAGCCCTTCTGCTGAAATATGAAGGAATCTAAAATGTTTATATCTTCCACTCCTTCCAGGCCATAAGAATAAAAATGGATTTTGTCTTCTGGAGAAAAGGTTTCTGAAGTATGTATAAAAAAGGCATCTTCAGAAATAGGACCCTTTAAAAAGTTGATGGAACCACCATGACAGTAATCACCCCTGAGGACAGTATATGCTAAGGGGGAATGTAGTTATGAATATAAATATAAATAATTCACCTACAGAACAGATGACATTTTAGAATGAATCCTGAGTGAGTTTCTCTTTCTCAGGGAGTCTTTAAAAAGTGGAATTTATTCACAATCTGCTGAGGTAATTACACAGGGACTTGTCTGAAGTTCAGATAATCTGTTCTATGATTTTTTTTTTCTTTTTTTTCGAGATAGTCTTGCTCTTTTGCCAGGCTGGAGTGCAGTGGTTCAATCACAGCTCAGCTTGATTTGGAATCAACCTACCTCCTGGGTTGGAGTGATTCTCATGCCTCAGCCTCCTAAGTACCCGAGATTACTGGCATGTGCCACCACGCCTGGCTAATTTTTTGTATTTTTAGTAGAGATGGGGTTTTACCATGTTGACCAGGCTGGTCTCAAACTCCTGACCTCAAGTGATCACCTGCCTCGGCCTCCCAAATTGTTGGGATAGCAGGTGTAAGCCACCATGGCTGGCCTGTTCTATGACTTTTTAAAGTCACAATTTCATCACCATGGCATAGCAAGTCCTACCTTGAACCTGAAACATTCCAGCATCTTTCTTATGAAGGTCATCCATACTTCTGTTGTCACCTTTATTCCATTGATTAGAAATCTTGTAGGCATTCTCACATGCTTCATATGCACAGCACTGGTAAGCATAAGGCATTTCTATTACCCTTTAAATGAACAAAACCCAAACAAAAAACACTTAAAGAAATGGATAATTAAATATAGTGTTCATCTTCTTTCACCCAATGATTCTACCTTTGGATTTTGGCCTAAATAAATAATACAAAGTATAAGTTATGGGCATAAAGATGTTCATTACAGTGCTATTTATAAAAAAAGAAGTTATTAAAAATGATCACTATGAAATGTTGATAATTCCTGAAGCTGAGTGATGCAACGTCCATTGCTCAAATGATGGAAAATTTCCAAAATAAAAAGGTTAAAAAATGACTGCTAATTGTAGCAACATGAAAAAAGTGCTTATGGCAGAATAAGTGACTAAAATATGACATATATTTCTATGCACATTTTGAGTCTAACAATTAAAAATGCACTGGAACAAAGCTTGGAAAGAAGTAACTTAAACATGTTGTTTGGGGGGGATTTTAACGATTTTTATTCTTGGATGCTTAACAGAGGCTGGGAAGGGTAGACTTGCGGGGAGGTAGGGATGGTTCATGCATACAAAAAAATAGGAAGAATAAGTAACGCCGACTATTCAATAGCAGAGTAGGGTGACTGTAGTCAATAATAATTTAACTGGGCATTTTGAAGTAAACGGCGTAATCAGATCGTTTGTAATTCAAAGGATAAATGCTTGAGGAGATGGATACCCCATTTTCCATGATGTGCTTGATGCACATTGCAGCCTGTATCAAACCATCTCATGTACCCCATAAATATATACACCAACTATGTAACCATAAAGAATAAAAACATTAAAAATTTCAAAAAATATTTTTGTTATCTCTTATACTTTCCCAACTCTCTTTTGGAGTTTTATTACTTTCATGATTTTAAAAGTATGTAAAAACCCCGTGGGTTAAAAAATACATAATTTTTCAAGACACCTCTTTGTCAATAATAAGCACAACAGGTTTTAAGCAGCATTACTTCCTCAAAAAAATATTAGTGTATTTTATTAGATACACACAAGCTAAATTAAAAATTTTAAACAAGAGTAGAATAATGTTATAATGTTATTTAATTACATGTCCTAGTTTTTATGTATTCCATGGATCAATGGTTTTCAAACTCTTCCTATGAACTCTGTGATTCTGGGAGGCATCTTTGAGAAGGAAAGGAAATATGGTCAGGAGGACACATTTTCCCACTTCAGGGCTTGTCCTAACAATGCTCCAGGGTTAGGAGACTTGAGGGCATGAAATGAAATTCAAAAGTGTCTCATGACCTCATAAATTCAGGAAACCACTATAATATGTCTGTTATTTCACATGACCACAAATGTATCTTATTAGTTTTAATGACAAACTCACTTGAGTTCTGGAAAGTTTTCAGATGATATCAAGCTCTGTAAGGCATGATTTCCTGTTAATTTTAAGTGAGTTAAACCATGTAACCCAGTTACAGGAAAAGACGACAGGAGATTGGACGATAGGTCCCTGCAAAATATCAAACAACAATTGGCTTTTAGTCTATGTTAGCATAAAACGTTTATGTTAAAAAAACAACAACCTAAAGATCATTAAACTACTCGATAAAAACTTCTCAGCAGGGTCCTCACTCTTAATGGTAAAAGTAACCATTTTGGTTTAGCTCTTGATAACTTTTCTATTCACAATCAGGATTGCAAGGGAGAAAAGGTTTTAATTGCATTCAAATTGTTCTATATTCAGCTTCATTTTTTCAGGTGGGGACATCTAAAATCAAGGGGAAGGTGCTATATTTAATTAGAAACATGATGCTGACTAGATTAGGAGTGAGTGGTAAAAAATTTGGGAGTGTATTTACTCCCCTTCTTCTCCTAATTTCTGTCTAACCAATTTCTTCTTTCTTTATTAGGTAAGAGATGGGGAGAGAAAGGCAAGAGATGGGAAGTGGAGGGGGAAAAAGGGACAGGAAGATTTTTTATCAGTCGAAATGGCACAAGATAAAATGGAAGCCCTTCAGACCTGAATTGACATCTTATTCCATTCCACCTGATTATTCAGCAAAAATAAAAAACTTCAGCTGAATAACGAGAACCAGGTGTCACCCAGATCTTCAATTATTCACTTAAGGGCCCACGTGGCAGTGGAGGAGCAGGAGAACTCTTCCCTGGCTCTGTCAAACTCTAGGCATGGACAACACAGAGGGTAGGTAATCTGTGCATTTCCAGCTTTTCAACAAAACCAACTTTTAAAATTGACTAGATGCCCCCCAATTATTAAGTGATGTACCATAAACAAGTTATGGAGTACTCACAGCTTTATTAGGGATGGCAAAGTGGAAAATGCATTGGTGTGAATAAGAGCAATTTTGTTCCAAGCCAAGTTCCTATTTAAAAAAAAGGCAATTTAGAGAATTATATAGAATAAAGAGCATGTGAAGTTTTATCATATGCATTCAGTCTTCTACCAAAATTAATTTCCATTCAGATCAGAAACAATTAACTTATCAAAATGCCCTTCAGATTAAGATATTAGTGGTATGAAATGACTGAAGAGAGAACTTTAAATGAAGCTTGTTAAAACCAAAGAAACATCATTTAGGTGGATATTTTGGTTTTTACTCTTGCTAAAAGGTTAACGTGATTGTAAAATTCTATTAGGGCTTTCTAAAATGAGTGCTTGTAGCAGTCTGGGAAGGGACAGAAATTTTTGAGTCTCTTCTTCTGACAAGCAAGTAAGTTTTAAATTATATGTCCTTGGATATATAATGAAACTCAAAAAAATTTGGGCACCTCACTCATGTATGTTAGGGCTTGAGAGAAATACAAAGATGCTTTCAGGAACATTTCCAGGAAGGATACTGACAAGTAAATTATTAACCGGAATATGAATAAAATAGTGGCCAACATATGTTAGAAACAAAATTATTTGATAGTAAAGAAAACTACAGTTTACGGGGAAATAAAATTCACTTCCCATGTACACATAATGAACTGCATATAATTAAGTGGGAATAAAACCTTTTGCAAAAACTTCTGTAGATAATTTATCAGGAATAAGAACTACATTTTTAAAAAGGAAGTATGAATTTAAGATTTTTTTTTTTAAATGACTAACAAGGGTAGCTAACATGTAGGCATTTGAGTTGAAAGAACTGAAAGTAAACAAAGTCAGCTTTTCTCAAGTGTTTATGATATTGGGCTCCAGGGTTACCTTAGTACATGATATTCACAGAATATTTACATTCTCATTTTAAAGATTCCTTAGGGAGCTGTCCTTCTTTCCTGGAGGAAACTGGAAGTCTTTTCTTTGATCCCAGAACAGAAGAACATTGCAGTTAACAAGGGGAGGAAACGTATGGAAGGTAGAAAAGCTACAAATGGTGGCTGGGCTTTGGGTAATTGAGTGAGAAGACTGTCTTTTGTTGAGCTGCTCAAGAAATACATGTCACTGAGGTGAGCAAGTAATACCATCTGTCAGAGTCTTTTTGGCGGCTTTTCATGGTGCCCTGGGAGAGCTTCACAGAACAGAGTATCTGGAACATAGGCCAAGTCCTGCCATGGTGCTTAGAGTGATTTGACTGGGGTTTAAGTAAACATGTGAGAATTTATATGTTCAAAGGCCTGTAATTCCTTTTCAATTCATGAGCCTGTGTGCTGGAATCCTCCCAGAAGCCCCAGAGGAGTCATTTTCTGCTTTCCTGCCCTGCTCTGTGCCTGGGGCTGATCCTGCAGGCTGCATCCCCAGAGCTCCCTGATGGCCTCAGTTGTATTCTCAGGAGAAGCCCCAGGAGGAAAGGGAGGTCAGGACACACATGGTCTTCTCTTCCCTGTTTGGGAACCATATCTCTCATGGCAGCTACAGACCTTCTCAACTGCTGCAACACTTCTCCATGCTTAAGCTCTTTCTGTGTCCTGGAAACATCATTTCCTCCCTGTGACTCTAGCCCCTGATGTTACTGGTTTCTGCACACCCATCCTTTGCTTTTTCCCTGCCAACACCTATGTAAGTGTCTTTTTGTTTGACCCATCTTTTTTAAAACTTTAAGTTTCAGGATACATGTGCAGGAAATGCTGGTTTGTTACATAGGTAAACATGTGCTATGGTAGATTTGCTGCACCTATCAACCCATCACCTAGGTATTAAGCCCTGCATGCATTAGCTATTTATCCTTATGCTCTCCCTCCCCCTGCCATCCTGATATGCACTGGTGTGTGTTGTCCCACTCCCTGTGTCCATGGGTTCTTACTGTTCAGCTCCTACTTACAAGTGAGAACATGCAGTGTTTGGTTTTCTGTTCCTGTGTTAGTTTGCTGAGAATAACGGCTTCCAGCTCTACTCATGTCCCTGTAAAGAACATGATCTCATTCCTTTTTATGGCTGCATAGTATTCTATGGTGTATATGTGCCACATTTTCTTTATCCAGTCTATTATTGATGGGCATTTGGGTTGATTCCATGTCTTTGCTATTGTGAATAGTGCTGCAATGAATATGCATGTGCATGTATCTTTATAACAGAATGATACATATACGTGAGTACACACACACACACACACACACACACACATATGTATATATATATTTTGAGATGGAGTCTTGCTCTGTTGCCTAGGCTGGAGGGCAGTGGCATGATCTCGGCTCACTGCAACCATTGCCTCCCAGCTTCAAGCGATTCTCCTGCCTCCACCTCCTGAGTAGCTGGGATTACTGGTGTCCACCACCAGGCCCAGCTAATTTTTTTGTATTTTTAGCAGAGACAGAATTACACCATGTTGGCCACACTGGTCTCAAACTCCTGACCTCAAGTGATCCGCCTGCTTCAGCTTCCAAAAGTGCTGGGATTATAGGTGTGAGCCATCACACCTGGCAGAATGATTTATATTTTTGGGGGTATATATTCAGTAATGGGATTGCTAGGTCAAATGGTATTTCTGCATTTCAACCATCTTAAATGGCTTCTGTTTCTTGCTAGAACACTCAAAGGCTATATACTTATTTTCATAATAATAATAAGGTTGCATAGTTACAATGTGTCAGGTACAGTTATAAGGGTTTTTTTTTTTATACAGGCTTTAATCTCATAACCCTCACTACAACCCTAAGAAGTAGGTATTATTATCTTCATTTTACTCATGAGGAAATGGAGATACTGTGTGATAAGTCACTCGAGTAATAAATTACAGAGTAATCTCAGGAGCTGCAATTCAAATCCAGGCACACTGACTTCACAGTCCCTGATCTTGTGCTCAGAACATGTTTAAATTCTTAAGTAAATAACGAAAAAGCCACAGCACTAGACCCTGGACTGGAAATTTTACTGAAATTTGTGTTTATGGAAACCTGGAAAAGTTCTTATTGTTTTCAGGTATGGTGTAGTCTACCTGATGACAGTGCTGAGCATTAAGTTCTATCATAGAGAATGTGCAAAGTGCGTCAGAGCGAAGTGGGCTCAAAGATAGAAGATCTTGTTCTTGTGAAATGGGCAGGGGGACAAGTCACAGGTGGGGAGGAAGCCCATAGGCAATGGGAATAGGAGAAAGTGGGCTCGTGTGTCAGGGACCTGGGAGTGTGTGGGGGAGAGATGACACTATCAGGAGGTTGGAATCAGATTTTGAAGAGTGGTGCGGGGAAGTTTGGTCTCGATCTTGAAGACAACAGGGGAATAATTAGAAAGTTTTTGAAGCAGGAAAATAATGGGATTTGAGTTTTATTTAAGAAAGAGTAAGATGAATGGGTAGACAGACGACAGAAGGACTGGTTGGGAGGATGACGATGATCCAAATGTGTCATTAATGGGTCTGCGGTAGAGGAGTGAAGAGGATGAATTGGAGTTGGCACGGTTTGGTGAGTAACTGAATGTGAGGTCACAGGGGAAAGAAGGAATTCAGGGGGATTCAGACATTTATTCTTCAAAGCCTGTGTCACATTCTTTTGGTATCTTTAGATATTAGCCTTTTAATATAGAACTGACTTTTGGAGTAGCCAGAAATCAAATCAGGTGAATAAGACAGGTAATAAAATTATTTTCCTTTTACACTTTTTTTTTTTTTAAGTAAAAGCACAACACAAGTAGATTTCAACCAAAAGTAAGCGAAGGGCAACACAAAGAAATTCAGAACAAGATGTTATTAAGGTAAACTTTTGGGAAAAAGTCACTCTTAAAAGTAAAGTTAAAGTCTTTTGAGGAATAGTATTATTTTACCAAAGGTATACTCTCTTAAGTACAAAAAACAACTTTAGAAGTCAGCAAAAGAAAGGTTTTTAACGAATGTAGTTTAAACGTTACCTATCATCACTATTCATCAAAATCATGTTGAAATCCACTTTCAGTATAGAAAAGTTTTAACTGTTGTTTCATAAAATAATCTGCTAGTAAGTTTTTAAAAAAATTTAATATATAACATTTCAATCATAAAATGGAATTAAACACAAGTATTTACAAATTTTAGTTGCCTGGGCAACAGAAGTGTTTCCTAAAACAGCCGTGTTCAAACCTCAGTGCACTTGTTAAAATGCAGATTCCCTGTCCCCACTCCAGAGGTTCTAACTCATGAGGCAGATAAGGGTCTGGAGTGTGTATTTTTCACTCTCTTCCAGGTGATTCTTAAGCACTTTGAGACACACATTGAAAAACTTTGCTTAACCAGGAAAAAAGCAGGCAGATAGAACAATGTGATCATCTCATCTTTGCATGTAAAATATTTCCTGTCGATTCCAGTTTGTGGATAGAAAACAGTAGGCTAGTCAACAGCTTAGACTCCTTCCTCTTCATTAAAACCTTCTGCCTGCTGACTGGTAAAGGGCATAATCACAAATCTCCTACTTTAGATTGATTCCTGGAAATTACTAGAAGCAAAATACTTGCTGTTTCATAGCAAATACATGCACAAAAGTCCCACCAGAATAGTACACAATGAAAAAAAATATTAGGGGAAGGCCCCAAAGAGAAAGAAAATGCTGTGTGCTGGGGAATGCGCTGCGAGGTGATACTCACAGAGATCGGAGGCTAAGCAACTGCTGGAATGTGTCAACTTTAATTTCGTAGATTTCATTATGTCTTAAGTCACTGAAATGACAGAGTGGCAAAGATTGATTTCAAAGTTACTGGTTTCAAAGATTACAGATTTCAGATAACTTTTATAGAGGAACTACCTGCTCTCAATCAAAGGAACACATGAAGTATATCTAACAAGTGACTGATTTTTGCTTGTTTAAAAAAGAATATTACCATTTACACACTCAAGTATTGTGCCTTTCAAAGGAGCTAGTTCTCTTGGGAGGACATATAACCATATTCCAAACATGCAATCATCATTCAAAACACTGGAGGACTCTTCTAGTGCTGCCTTCTGAGCCTTTCTGGGATTCAAGGGTCTTCAGGAGGGTCAATTCTTTACCTTTTGCAGATGGATTTGCTTTGTTTTTCTCTCTTAAGCACCGAAAGGCATTGAGAGAAAAACAAAGCATGAAGAGATAGATGGTTAATATTGTTTTGATCAAAACCAAAGCATGACTATAAAACAACAAGCCTGATGTTTTGTAGGGGAGGCAATTTTAAGAGAGGAATTCTAAAGTGTTTCATGCATAAGTAGCATCTGTAGCACCTTAAATATGACAAATACGGCCCTCCTCTAAAGATGACTATTGTGAAACAAACACACCAAGAAACCTAAGTTCCAGTATATCAAAACACCACTCACTGGATATGTAAGTTTGGTTGTACTTGTAAAATAAGAAAAATTTCAAAGCCCAAACACACCCAATGCACTAGTATCCTGACTTAGGAGGAAAAAAAGGCAGATACATAATAAATGTTTTACTAATATTATGGTACAGTTCATGAAAAATAATACTATCTGTGTTTCCCAACTTTCTAACCACCCTGCACAGTCACACCTTGTGTGTGTAAGAAGGAAAAGGATCACATGTCTCCCCAGTGAACCACAGGGTAAATGAACCAATGACCCTGAGAAATGAGAGTTTTGATTCCTGATTTTTGCTAGGTGACTTAGAGACTTCTAGACTTACATTTTCTGAAGCTTTTGGCAGACTGAAAAACTGGGTAAATCTTCTAATAGGTTGTATGACAGGTCTCTGAAAAACAGAAGGTGCAGAAAGGGAAAATCTGTTACAAATAAATCATAAAGAAACATGCTTTGCTCTCCTTTTCCCTCCAAGATGTTATATCTCCCAAAGGCAGACTCTGAACATTTTCACAGCCCTGACATGGAGGAGGTATTATTGGATTAACCAGTAGATTTGAATGTTTACTGAAATGTAACTGTTATACTTCTTTAATTGATTTAAATAATTTACTTAATGAATTCATTTGTATTTTGTTAGCAATGCTCTACAATGTTCTAGCTATTATCTTACTGCAATGAGTACAAATTAAATTAAATAATTGTGCCTCTGTCTAAGAGCTGCTACATCTCTATAGCTAAAATAAATTATTGTTGTTTCTTTTCTGATCAACTCTTTAAAAAAAACCTAACAATTCAAAACATAGGGGGAACTTTGAAATAAATCACCACAAGAAGGAGGCTGGGGAATGGAATCTAAGAAAGTCTTCAGCGAAAATTCAACAAATTACAGAATAACAAAAACATCTGGACATATTTACAGTATAATATAACTAATCTAAAGCAAGCCATCATAATTTGCAGAAAGCTTAAAAGCAAAGAAAGTTGGTAGATAATGTAACATAGATATATAAAAGCAATTTTGTTTTATGTTTTAAAAGTTACCAACTAATCAGCTAACACATTTTCATGTCTGATTCTAATTCTTAAAACCAGATTACCACTATGCAATGAAAAAAATCATACTGTTTTCGAAGGGGCTTTAAATTATTCTTATAATTGATCACTTTATCCTACATTTATTAATAAATGGGATTTATAAAGGAATAAAGTTTATTTACTCTGCATAAGTAGTACAAATAAAGCTGCTTTTAAACCCAAATTTGTAGCTTTTTAAAGGTTTGAAAGATTTTTCCCCCAACACAATACCTCTAAAACCTCACACCTATGCACAAATATACTTGATTAATACTGTGGTATGTATTTTTGAAAAGTAGTGAATGTGGTAAAATGGGCACACATATTATCAAAGCTGATAATTGGTTTACTCATCTCTGCAGGCTGCAAAGGGGGTAATCCTTCATTATCTACCTCTTAATAGAGGGAACATAAAACCTTCTACTTAACTATTTTCATGGCTAACATTGACTAAGCATTTTTTTTAAAAAAAATTATTTTAAGTTCTGGGGTACATCTGCAGGATGTACAGGTTTGTTACATAGGTAAAGGTGTGCCATGGTGGTTTGCTGCACCTATCAACCCATCACCTAGGTATTAAGCCCAGAACGCTTTAGCTCTTTTTCCTTAATGCTTTCCCCCTCCCACTCTCCCCTGGCAGGACCCAGTAAGTGTGGTTCCCCTCCCTGTGTCCGTGTTTTCATTGTTCCCACTTTAGGCGTATTACAAATGAGAACACGTGGTGTTTGGTTTTCTGTTCTTGCATTAATTTGCTGTGAATAATGGCTTCCAGCTTCATCCATGTTCTTGCAAAGGACATGATCTCATTCCTTTTTGTGGTTGCATTGTATTCCATGGTGTATACATACCACATTTTCTTTATCGAGTCTATCATTGATGGGCATTTGGGTTGATTCCATGTCTTTGCTATTGTGAATAGTGCTACAATGAACATACATGTGCATACATTTTTATAATAGAATGATTTATATTCCTTTGGGTATCTACCCAGTTATGGGATTGCTGGGTCAAATGGTATTTCTGGTTCAAAATATTTAAGGAATTGCCACATTGTCTTCCACAATGATTGAACTAATTTACATTCCCACCAACAGTGTGAGAGCATTCCTATTTCTCCGCAACTTCGCCAGCATTGGTTGTTTCTTGACTTTTTAATAGTTGCCATCCTGACTGGTTTGAGATGGTATCTCATTGTGGTTTTGATTTGCGTTTCTTTAAAGATCAGTGATATTGAACTATTTTTCTTATGTTTGTTGGCTGCATGTATGTCCTTTTTTTGAGGAGTGTCTGTTCATATCCTTTGCCCCCTTTTTAATGGGTTTGTTTTTTTCTTGTAAATTTACTTAAATTTCTTGTACATTCTGGATATTAGCCCCTTGTCAGATGGAAAGATTGCAAAAATTTTCTCCCATTCTGTAGATTGTCTATTCACTCTGATGATAATTTCATTTGCTGTGCAGAAGCTCTTCAGTTTAATTAAATCCTATTTGTCAAGTTTTGCTTTCTTGCAATTGCTTTTGGTGATTTCATCATAAAGTCTTTGCTCACGCCTATGTCCTGAATGGTATTGACTAGATTTTCTTCTAAGGTTTTTATAGCTTTGGGTTTTACATTTAAGCCTTAATCCATCTTGAGTTAATTTTTGTATAAGGTGTAAGGAAGCGATCCAGTTTCAATTTTTTGCATATGGCTAGCTAGCTTTCTCAGTACCATTTATTAAACAAGGAATCTTTTGCGTATTGCCAAGCACATCTTACATAATGGCACCATGTTTATAGCTTTACTTGAATTATTTGGTTTAATACCTGTGGCCACTTTATAAGGGCAACACTATAATTCTACCCACATAATATGAAATGACTTGCCTAAGATGACCAGCTAGTAAGTGGGGAAAGTTACACATAGCCTGTATGGTGGGCTAAGTAATTCCCATGCACATGATGCAAAACTAGTCTTGTACAGTGAAATTTCCTCATGTAACAAGTAGTCAGTGGATGATTCAGCCAAATGGGGAGAGCTCTCAGACCTATACCTCCAGGAGAACATAAAGCACCTTGTACTAGAGGTGAGGCTCCTGGATTCTAGTCTCAACTTCAGCTAATTCTACTTGGTTGATACACTGGCCAAAGCATTGGTATCTTTCTCAGTTCTCCTAAATGAGAAGACACTGCTTTGCAGGATCATTGAAAAGAACAAATGAATATTACAGGTAAAAGTACTTTGAAAATGAATATTATAGGTGAAAGTGCTTTGAAAATTCATATACTATGAATATTATGTGTATTCCTCCTGGCTTTTCACATTGCAACTTGAGGAAAGAATAATGGTTCCAAGGAAGTGAGAAAGATGATAAAAGCTAACATTGACTGAGAGTTACAGTGTCCCAGGTGCTGTTGTAACTGCTTGACATGTAGTCATTTAATCAGTCCTCATGAGAATCCTCTGAAGGAAGTGGCTAATCTCCCTTTTATTGACTGGGAAACTGAACTCCAGGAGGAATAATAACGTGCTCAAGATCCCGTGCTGGCATATAGGGAGCCTGGGTTTGAACCAGAAAAGTTGGCTCCGGAGCCTTTGCTTTTAATGTCATTTTGCCAGTCAGCCTCCATTCATGCAGTTCTAGACCTGAGTCGTTACCACTCACTGTGTGACATAGCAGAGACAGATGCAGTTTAAACACTGCCTCCTTACTTACTAGCTCCAGTATGTAAAATCCTAATCATATAACTGAGCCAGTTTTCTGGAGAAATGGGGATGATTATGCCTATTGTGTGTGTGGTAGGCAGAATTCTAACATGGCCCCCCGAAATTTCTGCCATCTGATATACACACACTTTCTCCCAGTTATTCAATCAAACTGATTGTATTTGAACTCAAACTGCTTCTTTCTTGCATTGTACTTTAACAAATTAACTTCTCTAATTCTGTTTTCTTATCTGTAGCTACACCTCATGGGGTGGGGTGGGGTGAAGAGGAGATTTGCTCTATATTCCCCTCCTTCAGATGTGAATCACTGACTCCAAGGTTACCATGTGGTGTCACTGTACCCACATATCATTGAGCAACTGGAGTGTGAAGTGACATGCAGGCTGGGAGTGGGAAAAGGCAGAATCACAGTGGCAGCCATTGCCTTTCATCTACGTAACACTCTGAGTGCTGCTAAGTAAAGCTTGGCGCTCAAGTGCCACAGGTACCTTCTATGTGAGTGCAGAGCCATGTCAAGAGACTAAGAATCCTTTTATTAAGTCCCAACAATGCTTGAGGGATAGTTGGGTTGAGTGGGAGTTGAGGGAAAAGGCTGAAAATGAAAGGTCAAGTCTCCTTGATTTCATATAAACTACTTTTAAAAAATAATACATGGAAAAGGCAGAGGAAAAAGTCCCAAGTCAATAGAAATAACATATGCAAGCTGTTTAACCATTACAGGAAACATTAGAACATGGCATTGACAACTATACTGAAAGAATGTTTGTTCACCTTTATCAAGGATTGTATGAGTCTGATATCTCAATTTTTGATTTTGGCATCCATATTGGGTGATTGATCCATTATGTTATTTTTTTCTGCTCTGCAAAGCCTTCAGAGGGGGAAATAAAGTGATTTTGGCCTGTTCATATCTTTTCTGAAAGAAACGTGCCAACTCAAAGTCTAGTGGGAACTTGTTTGGGACTTAGAAAACAAAGGGTATATATTAACATTGTCACTAGGATCATGTCAGAGAGCCTGGACCAAAGAGGGCAAAGGAGGCCTGACCTCCTGCAAACCAGCAAGGAAAGAACTTTCTCCTCTTTGAAATCATTATTGAAATCATGTCTACCATTTCACCCCTAAATGGAAGTTGCCTGTTTACACAACATTATTGCCTTACTGATACGTACAGCACTTGGAGATTAGGTAACTGATTGCAGACAGTTTGAGGAAGAGAGGAGATCTGTGCTCCAGTTAAAGTCCTGTTAAAACACAAACCAGACATAATTATTTCATTCAGGCATCACACAGTGACATATTTTGACTCACTGATGTTAAGACTGATTAAGCTCTAATGGCAGTGTATGTTCTGGGCAAAGTCAAGTGTCTACTCAGTACTTACAAACTCTCCAGGTTTGCAGTTCCAGTTAAATCAGGAAATTCAGTTATTTGTGAGGCACCATTCAGAGTCCTAGAAGGTGGAGTATATGAGTATTAGTGGCAGAAGATTCTAGACAGGAGTAATATTTATTGCCATTTTCAAAGCACTTCAACCTACAATATTTGTTTGATTTTTCACAGCAACCTTGTAGGGGGAAGGTGAGCCATAGAAGACATAGAAACTTACAGTGTTCTTAGTTCAGGTAAATGTTGAAAAGCAGATCTCCCAACAAATTGGATGGGATTGTCATAGAAATGTCTAAAAGAAACCCAAACAACAATTAATATCTTAGTATAAAATTTGAAAGACAAATATCTGTTTAAAATTTGAACAAATATATTAAATGTAGTTATGTAATTTTGATTATACTGTTTTACATAAAACCCGATTCCTTGATTTCAGGCAATCCTCAAAAGTGTTTTGATTCACAGTATGAGGCTTTTGGTAAGGAATCTGTACTATATAAAATTGAAGATTTCTGACAGCAAGAGGAGATGTGAGTGACAGTTACTAAGGAAAAAAGCAAGTGAACTGAATACTTAAGAGTTTCCTCTCCCTCCAGCATCTGTAGAATATTCATTGAGTGGCAAAAATGTAATTCAAAGTACTGGCAATCATATCATTAATTAATGAAAGATGAAGTCTATCTATCGATATCTACTGAAGGTTATTATACCTGCTGGTCACCATAACATACACAAGAGACTCATCAAATTATTGGAGAGAAAATGAGCTACTCTGGCATATTTCTAACATTGAAATTTTCTTGAATTAATTATTGTTTCAAAAGGTGAGACATTATTAGAACTTAAAAAACATTTTGTTTTACAGATGTTTTCAGTGTAATGGTATTTGAATTGCCTGGTCAATGGAGTGCCATATACTTTTTATCTGAGTCATTCTTCTAGTCCAATTAAACTCAACAAATATTCATTAATGTCTACTATGTTTAAAGTATGGGGTAAGTATGTGGGGATTTAAAGATTGATTCATTAAAAAGCTGTCATTGGGTAAGTACCTGGGCCTGGCATTGTACTAGATACTGGGGGTTCGAAGAAGAATGATAAGATGTTCCTGCCATAAAGAAGCCTGGAATCAGTTGGGATAAAGCAAATAAATTACGGTGTATCACTTTTTATTTAACAAACCTCTTGCATATATATATAGCTCAGCTGATCCGTGCAACAACTTTATAAGATTCATAGTGTAGATACTATTTTCTTCACTTTTGGAGGAGAAAATTGAGGCTCAGATACCTTGGCAAGCCCATTACCTCCCAGAGTCTCAATTTTCTAATTTTTTAAGCTGAGATAATAACGTTTAGTAGTAGGGTTTGCACAAGAATTAGAAGAGCTAATGCATGTGTAATATCTGAAACAGAACCTGGGTTACAGTTGTTACCCAACAAACCTAAATCCTCCTCTGTCCTCCTGCCCTCTGAGCTTTTCTTTTCTCTTGGAATTAACCAGTAAGAGAAAGAGCTAGAGCTGGAATATGGGACTTATGATGAAAAAATGGAGCTTTCCTCTTAATATCTTATTAGCTCTTAGCTATATCACATACTTGCATGCATATAATAGTGTTTACATACACATACATACATATGTATATATACACTGGGCAGGTATGAATATACATGCTTATGTGCATAAGGCAAAAGTATCATAAACACACATAAGGAGTTTTAGGTTTCTCAGGAGGGAACTCTCTCATATGTTCAAGAGAGATTATAAAAAACTTCAAG
>PVKP010003713.1:0-105313 GCA_004027715.1 Plecturocebus donacophilus
AAAAAAAAAAAATGTTAAGGACACACTTATTCAGTTATACAGAAGCAGGAAACGAATTGAAAGGTGCTGCCTATGCTAGGATATGGCAATCTTCATACTTGATTGGAGCACCACATTTCACACATTGTTTCATGTGAAGTTTGTACTTCTCTTGTCTATAAAACATGGTGATTCAGGACCCTAGCAGTGCAATTTTATAGAGACACACTCAAAACTGGTATGCAAGAGCCACAGACAATTTCCCTGAGGACTCTCTAATGAAAGAGTTAAGCCCTATTTAAACTTTTACTTCTTGTGGTTTTTCTTTAGTTTAATACCATTATTAAACATAATCTATTGAATAGCCCAGGGAAGAATTTTAAAAAAGTGTTAAGGAGAATTTAGGCCATTGTCATCTCAGTTCCTCAATGATTCAATTATTTGACATTTACTTAAGCCTTTTGAATGACAACAGTCATGCCAGCTGCTGGTTGAAGGGGAATTTTCCAGTAGCATTTAAATAGACTGTTTATATTCATTAGCTATTTGTTAGCATTCACTTAGAACAGATGTGGAGGCTGTCATACACTGAATTCTAGAATAGTCCTATTCCTGTTTTGTGGTTTTAACGCCTGCTAAGCTATTTCTTTTTTGGTTTTAACATTTAAATTTTTAATTGATATTATCAACATGCTTTAACACATCAGTCTAAGTTTAATGTTATTACATGTTCAATCCTAAATTTGTAACTACCAAATATTTACAACTCATTTTTTACTATGCATTCTAGTTTAAGAAGACAAATCAAATGAATGGCAGGCAGATTGCTTAACTAGGATTAATACCAAATTCGAATGCCTTTGTTGATGTGGAACAGAAGTTGTTTATAATCTTTCTTTTGCATGTAAAAGAGTATACTCTCAGACATGATACTTGAACACTAGGATGGGATAGTTACTTAATAATTTCCCTGTATTAACATATGCCATTTGCAATTAAAAGAAAATGTAACACAATCTATATTGAGTGATTTTTTTATCACTTAAATGATATATCTTCTATCACTGCACAGAATAATGCAGCAGTGACTAATAATAGAGATTTCTACTAAAAGCATAAAAGTTAACATAGAGTCTACTATATAGAGTTGTGTGGATTGCAGACTTCAAAAATGTACTTAGTCTCCCATCTTTGGAGGATCCACTGATGTTAAGGTTGAATCTGACTGAAACAAATAAAAAATTAATTGGAAAATAAAGAAAAATATATTTCCAATACCATAGAGAAGAGTATCAATCACACAATTCCCTATAATAATTCCTGGTCCATAAACCTCAATATCGCTTTAGAGAACTCTTCTCCAACCCTTCACTCCATTTACAATTGTATTCACATTCTTTTTCTTTTTTTTGAGAAAAAGAGTCTCACTCTGTTGCCAAGGCTAGAGTGCAGTAGCACAATCTTGGCTCACTGTAACCTCCACCTCCTGGGTTCAAGTGATTATTCTGCCTTAGCCTCCCAAGTAGCTGGGACTGCAGGCAGGCACCACTACGCCTGGCTAATTTTTCTGTTTTTAGTAAAGACGGGGTTTCACCATATTGGCCAGGCTGGTCTTGAACTCCTGACCTCATGATCCATCCGCCTCAGCCTCCCAAAATGTTGGGATTACAGGCGTGAGCCACCACACCTGTCCATTTACATTCTTAAATATAGAGATATATTTACAAATGTGTCAATTTAAAATATTGTTCTGCCTATATAATGTATGCAATAAATAAATGAGGTATTTTGTTAAGCTAGTTTTCAAGGGTATATAATCAATAGATGCCTCCTTGTGTCTAAACTAATATCTATTATTTATTATGTGCTTATTATATTTAGGAATTTGCTAGGTGTGTACCGTCCTTCCAAATTCTTTTTCAGTTCAGGGTCTTTGTTGTTTTCTCAGCCTGGGATGCTCTTCCTCAACTATGATTAGCTATGTCTGACTGAATAACTTCCTTGCAAGTTTTAGCCTGTCTTAACAATGTATCAAAAAGTAGAACTCTCAACCCTGTCTGTAACTGTCACATCAATATTTCTGTTTCTTTCAAAGCACTCTTCCAAGTCTATAATTAGTTTACTCATTTATTTGTTAACTTGTTTATGTCTATCTTCCACGCATCCAATAGATAGTTTATGAGAGCAGAAATTTTGTCTTAGACACCTCTGAACTCTGAACCTCTTACCCTGGTACATAACAAATGCTCACAAAATATAGATTGAGCAAATGTGTCAATGTTTTATAAACATTATCTCATTTAATCCCCCAAACAATCCTGTGTGCTCATCTCAAAGGAATGAAGCTCAAAGGGGTTAAGAATCTATAGTGAGGTCAGGTGAGCAGTCAGGCTAAAGTCATATCCTCAATTTTTATGGGTGTTTTTTTGTTTGTTGGTTTTTTGTTTTTGCTTCTTATAATAATTTCACTTAACAATATTATCACTTTCCCAGCACTTGCGCCAGAAATTTGAAGTCCACGCCAGTCCTTCCTTTTTTAATACCCTGACTGAAACAATTGGTTACCAAGCAGCTCAGCTATCTTCCAGATCTCATTATCCCCTCCAATCTGTCTATGCCACCCTAGTCTTGACCCTCACCATCGTGAGTCATTATTGCCTCTTTGGCCCCTAACTGATTTCCCTTCTATTAGGGACTGCCCCTAACACTTCCATTAGACAACCGTACAGATTTAGCACTTCTACTGAGATTACTCAGTGGATTCCCTACCTTTAGGATAAAATTCCCACTTGTTAACTTTGCATAAAGGCATTTGAGGACCTGGATTCTGCCTTCTTCAAGCTCATGCCCATTACTCCTTATGTTAGGCCCTATGTTCAGTGCCTGAAACACTGGCATTCTTCCATGTTCCTGTGTTTGTACATATGTTTCCTCTCTCTGAATGTGTTTCCCCGCTTGATTGCCTTATTCACATCTAATCATCCTTCAAGACTGAGAACAAACATATCTCTGTGGCGGCCTTACCTGATCTAACCCCTGTATGACAGGCACCACTGAGCTGAGTCACACGCTCCTGCTCTGCACACCCATAGAACCCAGGACAGTCCTCAACATTGTGAGACATTACAGAGTACAGTAACTGTCACATTTTGTTGTCGGTGTTTTTCTTTAGTTTTATATCATCTTTTTAATGTTAGCAGCCTTTTATGGATCCCTCGAGGGCATGTCCCTGGCACAGTACCTGGTATATTATTCAGAAGTTATTGTTGAAAGAATGCATCAAAGAGTGGATATATTTCTGCACATGATTACAATTAAGCTCAATAAATAAAAGGAAGTGATATATGAACTGTACGATGAAGTTTTTAAATAGTGTCGATAGTTTTGCCTAGGAAGCGGAGAGTATTCTGTTTCTGAACATGGTGCTGGGCTCTGAGGGAGATGGTGAATGCTCTCCACTGTACCCATCCAGCCCCCAAAGGGCCTTAAAAGTATTGTGCTTAGTGCCATGGAGGATACAAGAATAAATAAGACAGTCAAACTGCTGTATAGGATTTTGCAAACCAACAGGAGAAACATCATTCTCCAAAGTTCTTTATATGAACCCCATGACTTACGTTTACTCAAGACATATGACCCATACGTTTACCAAAAATCATTTGACCTGGTCTTTATTTTCAGCTGGCAAATTGCCTTGAAATGCCAAATTGCCTCTAATCATTGATTCCATTTATTTGCCCTAAAACTCTCTTCTTGAGGCCTATTTTTAAGGATTTTATAATTTGAAAAGCACCCCTATATTCATAAATTCAGTAGCTACTTAAATGTATGTTTTAACTTTTAAAAATTGTATTGTAATAAACCTCTGGGTTTGAGCCTTCTGGAGAAATAACTTTTCAGTTATATTCATCAAATCCTATTTCACAGATTTTCGAGATTCATAATGCTATATATAACTTTCAAATGGGGATTCCTAGAGAGCTAGGGCAGTAGCAAGCTGGCTGAACTGTTCAGGGGACACAGAACTGCAAATAAAAAGCAAGGTGGAATTTTTTTTCTCGTGGGCCTTGAAGAATTATTTTGCTTTGCCTTTGTCCAAGTTTCCATGGAAACGCCTCTCCTGGAAATGTGCAGTTTTTCTGAGCCCTCATCCTGAATATAAGCAGAAGGCAAACCTGGAGCTGTAATTTATTTTAGTGCTGCCATGAGTTGCAGAAATCAGGGAATAACTGTTGTATTTATAAAGAAGTTTGTCAACATGAAAATGAGTGTAATGAGCAAACAATGAGCTGGATGATATCTTTAATCTTCCTTCTGCCTTTAGGCAAATATAAGGTAGGGATATAGAGTTTCTTACTATCTATGTGAAAAAATGAACAGTACAATAGTGGTGAAATGCAAAGGTACTGATAATCAGTCTAAATCTTTACTTTATCCTATCAATTTAAGTGGAAATAAAAGAAAAAGTTTGCAAAATAGTATAAGCAGACCCAGAAATTCATCTATAAGAAACAACTCAGGGAAAATTCCATTTTAAATACAGATATAAGTAATAGGGATTATGCTTTTCATTCAGAAGGAGTTTAGTGTTGATTAAGAAGGCTCATGCCACATATGAGTACCACATAGGAAGTATTATGAGGGCACTATGCCCGTAATATTGTGTATTATTAGAGAAGTACAGAAATTCTCAAAACTCACAGAGAAACAGAGTAAGGAAAAGAAAACTTCCAGGTTTCTGGATGGGAGAAGAAGAAGAAGCAATGCTTATAACAGCTTATGATAGCATAGTATATACCAGGTACTGCTCTGGTATCTGCAAGTCAGCATTGTTGAAGGATGTGCTAGAGCAGGAGACAGCACGGTAAATAGGAGAAACGTGATTCCTTCCCTCAGGAAGTGTATCTCCCTGCAGAAGGCAGAGGAGACAAATAGTAAAGCGTTAATTTTATAATTATTGAATTTCAAACTGTAAAACGTGCTATAAAAAGAGGCAAATGATTCTATGAGAGAATGTAAGGAGGGAATTTCAACTTACGTTCATTGTATCTTTAGTTCTCACATGAGCCCTTGCATTAGATGCTGTCATCTTGTTTTTCAGGAGAGGACAGAGGCATAGAAGAAATAAAACATTTCTCTCGAGGTCAATCAGGAACTAAATATTAGACTTAAGTGTTTGGCCAGTATCAGTGTGTCAGGGTTTATGGCCTGTTTCTTATGCCACATGATTTGTGAAGTACCTATCTCAATTGTATTCTAAATTCTGAATTTAAGAATCAGAGAGAGCTGGAATATACTTGTCAGGAGATACTAGAATTTTTGCGGTGTTCAGATGCTATGAATTATTTTCTTAGTAAGCACTGAGGGATTCTCTCTTAAGGAATCCTTTGGAACTGGCTTTTCTATCCTAATGCCGCATTCAAATATTTGTGAATTTGCTTATCTGAAACATAGATACATCCCTGGTAAAGAATCTCAAAGCCAACCAAATGGCTGGGCTGGGATGTCAGCATGTTGATGTCACTAAACTAGTGTGTACATATGGAGACTAAGAGTGTTGAACGCTCAGCCTGAATTCAAATCTTCTACCTGACTTACATTGCCTCCTCTCATTTACTTTATTATCTTGGTACATGTCTGTCTCTCTAACTCAACTATAAACAACTTTGAAGATACAAGGTATTTATTTTGGTACCATAGTGACAGTCGTAGTTCTTTGTTACTGTAGATGTTTAACTGTTAAATAAATCTAAAAACTCTCCTTCTAATATTTGATAATAGTTTTACTAAATATTATTTTAACTTGAAGTCCACCAAAAGATTTATCTTATCAAATAATGTTGAACATACTTTTCCAGGAGTCTCATTTTTAAAATTTATTTTAATAACAGACATGGGGTCTTGCCCAGGCTGATCTTGAACTCCTGGGCTCAAGCAGTCTTACCACCTTGGCCTCCCAAAGTGCTACGATCACATGCATGAGCAACCACATGCAGCCCAGGAATCTCATTTTTAAAGAAGTCTGTTAGTGACTGTTAAGATGACATTATTCTGAGGTCTGGTTTAAAATGAGTCAAACTTCCTTCTTCATGAAAAGATGGAGAAAGGGATGAAATATCAATCACTCTGATACTATGCCTTCCCCGCCTAGTTCTTTGGAAATAAAGGCTTTCGTAACTTCTATCTTAGTTGTTCAGCCAGTTTCCTTCTCCTTTCCCAGAACTATAAGCTTTGTAACCTTAGAGGGGGCCCCTGCTATGTGTCACTGTAACCAATAAAGAACAGCTTGTGGACTTTGTCTTTAGAATATACTTTCAAATCCACTCCAGTGAAACATGGTGCAAAACACCTTGAAAACACCGTGTGACAACGTCCACAAAACATCTTCCTAAAGAAAGAGTGTTCCCAATACACAGATTACCCACACAATGGGAGTGGAGGGGTGCCATGATCTTGCCATTTGAGGAAAAATGGGCACTGTAAGAATACAAGCTCTGCCACTTTTCTTCAGATCCTCTTAGTTCAATTCAGTTCAAATAGTTACTAAGCACCTAGCATATGCCACGGGTGGTAAGAAATGCTGTCTATACAAAAGTGAATAGAGGCACACACTCTGCCCTTAAGTGGGAGGGAGACAGACACAGCAATGGATAATATCTTACAGTTTCAGAGGAGTAAGATCTCTCCTTCCATACCTCCCACCCACCCACTCCCCATAAGCACAGACAGGAGCTCTTTTTCCCCAAAGCAATTCAAGTAGAAAAAATTACATAGAGCTTTAATGATGTATAGACACTGCAATGACTAACTGCCTCTGACTCATAATCTTCTTCGTCCCATACATATTTTCTGAAAATGTCCCATATTCTTCAAATTTATCCAGCCTAGCATCCAACTGTGGGAACAGAAGTAAACAGGGATTCTTGATTCTTGGCCTCTTATTCCTAGAGATGAACATTAGGGGTACAATGAAGATTCTCCAATTCTTTTAAAGTTTGCTTTTTGAAATTCTAGAAATTCCATAAAAAGGTACTTTGACACCTTTTTATCCCAATACTGACAAAACGCATCTCCTATTTTGTCCTTCTATTAATTTTTATGTGAGTCTGTATTCTAACACTTTCTAAGGCATGTTCTTTATAACACTAATTCAGAGGATACTTTAAGAAAGAAAGGTGTTGGTTGAAAAGAGAGTTCTGTGATCAAACACATTTGGAAAAGCCCACATAATACCGTATCTTTAAGAGAGTCATAACACATATTAATATAAAGTCTCTGCGAGGTCTTGCAATATAGAAATGCAGTTAACTTTATTTAATCCAGCAGTTCCCTGACTCACTTGGTCAAAATATTTTATGTTAAAAACTATTAATGACTTGATATATTCGTTTTCATAGAAACATTTAGAAAACACTATGGTAAATTAACACCTTTAGAATTATTTAGATAACAATGGAAGACTTCCATTCTCCAAAAATAAGATCATATAATTCATTCACTAAACAAATATTTATTGCGCATCTACTCTGTGCTAAGCACTTAACTTCTACTTGTTAGGTTAAATGTCATCCAAGCCTCAGGGATCAGTTAAGCCTCTAAACTTGTAAAATAAAGAGAACCTCCACAGAACTCTGCAGGTGTACATAAAATCCCTTTTGTTATTACCACTGTTAATGATAATATTCCCTCTTTCTAGAAACAATTACTTGTATTTCTTTCACTGAACCTCAGCCTCATGCTCTTCACCAAGTTTTTGTGTTTCCGTGTTGTCCCAAACACATCTCAGTATGTCCTTTGGCTTCCCGTCCAGTTCTCCTCTACTAAATCCTATTAATCTTCGTCAAGGCCTCCAGGTACGTAGAACCAGGTGTTCAAGGAGCACTGCTCACAGCTGAGTCCTTGATCCCCACTGCCAGCCCCTGTCACCAGGCCCCCATACTAAGAGACATTCATTTTTCTTAAGATCTTCAATGATTCATCATGTGACTCTCTCTGTGTGGCTCCTGGGTCCCAGCCATTTCAAATTTCCTCTGTCCTACGTCAACCAAGCCCTAGTTGTGGAAAGTCTCTCTTCCCTTAGCTTCCAGAGCTGTGCAGTCCTATTTTGTATTTCCTCCTTTCTCTCTTAATACTCTCTTCCATTTCCTTTTTGGGCTTTATTTTTAGCTGCAGTTGCTTAAATACAGTCTATGCTCAGGCCCAGGCCCAGACCCTGGACTTTTCTTTCTCTGTACTTTATCGCTGGCAGTTTAGTTACCCTCAACACTTCAACTACAATAGAAAATGTAATCAAATGTTAAAATGTGACATCTTTCATCTTTGCTGAAACTTACAAATTTGTGAAGCCCACACATGAATATTCTGAATACGTCTTCATATACAGCATGTTAGATACTTCAACAACTTCTGTATAATAATATGTACTTAGAGACTAGAATACGGTCATCATAAATACCATTTTAAGTTAGTATCAAAAGTAAAAGTAGTCTTTATTTTCCATGATTATTTTAGAATACATACATCTCAAAATACCTAATACATGTTTCCCCCAAAAGATGTAAGAAGATTTGATTTCTAAGCCATCTAGCATCATTGCACTCATCTCAAAAGACAGTAAAATAAATACTCCAAGTATCATTCTTTAATAAATGTTTTAGGTGAAGCAGGAGTTAAAATTGTGTTCATATGTGACACTGATAATTCATTGACTTACCACTAGAACAACTTCTTCTCCTTTTCAGTTGTAGTGGCAGATTCTTATGATAATAATACCTTATATTTTTGGTTTATTACATCCCTCAAGTAGTTCCAGGTTGTCTATCCTCAACAGACATCAGTGAGAAATGAGGAGTACAAATTAGAATCTCTATTGCATTGTTTGGATACTGGGTGACTAAGAGGTTCAGTGCCTTGTTCAATATTACACAGAAAAACTCCATCAGAATCTAAACTATAAAACTGCCCTCTCCTGCTCCTTAAGTACAAATCCCTCAAAATCTTCTTACAGTCTCTTGTAATTATGCTTATGATTAATAACTAAAACATTTCAGAAAAGCAATATTGTATACAGAATGTAAATTTCAAATGCATCCCCATTTTATAGGTAAGGAAAAGTGAGACCCAGAAATTTTATGACTTGACCAAATTCAGAGAGGGCTAAAAACCATTGCATAACCAAGATCAGATAGACATAAAAGCTGTAGCACAAAAAATGTAAACTCTTGACATTTTATTTGTACCAATACTGTAAACAAAGAGAATGTGATTATGTTTTACCCTTCCTAATCTTTCATCATCAGCTTCTGGAAACATTTTCTAGTTCATTTTTCATCTCTGATGTCGAAGTCAATTTTGTTCTGTAACACTTCTCAGAACTAATTTCTGGAGAATAAAATGATGTGAGGTGAGCTATATAATCAGGTCAATCACTTAATTTCTTGTACTATTTTGAGGAAACTGGGCTAATAATGAGTCTGTCCTTTATAAGCTTCTTATCCCTTCTTGCAGAACTACTGTTGGTAATAACAGCAGTAACATCTGAAGTGAACATATGTTTATGTATGGATAAATCCTGACAAATCAAAAAGAGTCTGCTATTCCCTTTAAACATAATACTATACTTCTTAGATATGATCATGCTTAAAAATCACATTATAATAGTGATATTATACTATAATTATTGTAATAGTTATATATAATTGATATAAAATATATCCATAAAAGACTTTATTTCCACTAGTGTCCAGATCTTAGTTAACTTTCAACTTTTCTTCAGTATATATGCATACTTATGACTTTGTTTGAATTGATAAAATTTGACTTCTGAATTTCTTTTTGTTTTTTTAAGTGAAAGTAAGTTTACTAAGAAAGTAAAGGAATAAAGAACGGTTACTTCATAGGCAGAGCAGCCCTGAATGTCTTAACAGCTGACTGAAATATAATATAGATACAATAATATGAGAAGAAATTATCAAATTCCTATAACAGAAATAATTGTTTAAAAACATATAATACTCCCATCTCACAAACAGCAAAAGTACAAAATATAGAAATGTGGTAGTAAATTGATTAACCAGCTTTCAACTTCTATTTTGACACATGAATAAATACATGTCCAGTTTTAATGTGTATTCATTCTGGAGATCTTTAAAAGACAGAAACTTAAACATACATATGACTTCAAAGTAGTAAAAAAGGGTAGAGTCAGAGATGTGAATTCTGATTCTGACTCCACTAATCTTGCTAAGTTACTTACATCTTAGCCTCAAGCTCTTTATCTATAAAAATGGCAGTAATCAAATCTGCCTGGAAGGTTGCTGCAAGGATTAAATATGAGAAAAAATTGTAGATTTTCTAGCATAGAACATGGAAAATAGTAGATGCATGTTGTTTTCTTTCTCATTATGTGCGTTTATACTTCTCCCATACTAACATATTTATTCTGCTTATATAGCTTAAATTTTAACTATCTGTGACTAAGTTGCTATTTTGTTTGACTGTAAATCTTGTACAAATAAGGAACCTGAACTCACTTCTCTAGTTTCAAGCATAAAAAAATGCATTTTTAGTTTGGTGGTGGTGGTGGTATTGTTTTGGGCACAGTAGAAAGACATTATTTATTTATCATCTTTCTCAATTCCATATTGCTATATTCATGATGTTTTTCATATCTTGGCCTTAAAATTAGCTTTTTTACTATGCTATCCCATTCAGGCATTTAACCCTATATTTTATTTCGGGCATTTCAAAACTCATATTCTGAAGCAAAACACCAAATGTTTCTTCCATTAATTCCTCTCATGTGAAAGTTACAATAAACAACAGATCACAGGAATCCTCTGTCTGAAAAAACTAGTATATCTTTACCTGACCTCCTCTTAAAACTCTGTAAGAATTGGAAATCATGGTTCTCACTGACATTACTATTCACATCTTTCTTCTTTGAAAATCATGCCTGGAGCTCATGTTGTCAGAACAAATAATCACAAAGGATATCCCACCTGGAACAAGTCATTTAAGACTAGAAATTTGTTATGAGCCATAGCATCTTTTTGGGGTCCGCAGATCTGCAAAACCCTACTGTAGCTCTTTTCTGGTTTCCTGGAAATGAAAGTAATCCAACCACATAATGAAACACTAGCCTATTCCAAGCATATGCAACTACTTTCTATTTCATATCATATTTTTCAGATTTGTGAGTTGCAGTCTAATAGTCGTATCTTAGAAATCAGATTAGTGTGTTACACACAGCATTTTTAAAAGTAAGGAAAAACAGAATGATATGGAATGAAATGGGACAAAACAAAATGAAATATAAAATATCACAGTACATAACATGCAAAAGGAACAAATATAAACATATTATTTTGTTATACTTTTATTTTACTTATGTAAGAGAGAGAGAATGTCTATGTGTTTGTGTGAGAGAGAGACAGAGAGAGAGAGAGTGCGCAAGCATACACTCCCATGTGGTGATATAAGGGGCATTTCTTATTGTAGATGATGTGGACGATTATGAGTTGAATGTTTGTGTCCTTTCCAAAATCCACATTAAAACTTAATCACCAAGGGGACAGTATTAGAAGGTGACACCTGCAGGAAATGATTAGGTCATGAAGGCTCCACCCTTGGGAATTGAAAAAATGCCATATAAAAGAGGACTCCCACAGCACTTGCCCCTTTTTGCTCTTCTGACTTCTGTCATGTGAGGATGCAGATGAGAGAAGCTGCCATCAATGGAACAGGCCCTCATAAGACACCAACACTACCAGCACCTTGATCTTGAACTTTCCAGCCTCTGGAACTATGGGAATACATCCTGTTCTTTATAAATTACTCAGTTTCAAGTATTTTGTTATAGCAGCACAAACAGACTGAACCATAGTAAAAACTCCTTGAAAGCCACTAAACTGGTATAATGGACACACAGATATGTGATATAGATTTGGCATTCAGGTGTTACTTCAAGGAAAGGCTTTTTGTCCACTTGCTGAAAGTGCTGTCATCAGACGTCAACTATCAACCCCCGCGGGAATTGCTTCTATTGCAGAGGGCCACCATGCACCTTGCTTAAGGTCTTGCCCTTCCTACACTGTAGGATTAACCACTGACATGGGAGTAAGAGATCAGACTATTTAACTCCAAACCACAGCAACACTGAAAGGCCCTGTTAATTTCATAGCTCCTGTGGGGTCAATGAAGGCATTTGTTCAGGTCTACATAGCAGTTCTCCCTCTACCCCAATCCTGTTTTATTCTTCTCCCACAGATTTAGATCCCAAGCCACTTTCTAATAAACATTTGCTACCCAGAGAACTCACTTGTGCTACGTGGTTGAAGGAGTAACAAGTTTTATTAGTCAAGTCCACTGAAAAGGCCATCAATAAGCAAACATCTTTACATAAAGTGCCCTTCAAGCTAGCAATAGTGTTGAAAAACACAAATAAATAAATAAATAAATAAAATAATATACAGTGCTCAATTTTCAATGAAACCACAAATTAAAAGGCTAATATTAGGACCATACTCTGTCTATTCTTTTGGCTATTCATATGTTTGATCAAAACGAGCATATCTATTTCTTAACAATGGTTAGTTTGTTATCATTTTTTTTAACTTACATAGGTGTCCCATCTCCAATGAAGTTTGCCTAAGTAGCTCAGAATAGTCCTTCATTTCTTCTGCCAGCTCTTTTTGCATTCATCCCATCCTAACAGCTATTGGGTAGTCTTGCTAACTTTTGTCCTACAAATATGCTCATTTCAAAGCCCCAGAGAAGGAATGAAAAACCCTTATGGTCATCATAAAAGGTGAGGGGTGAGAGCTGGCAGGGTAGATAGAGGATATTATAGTGAATCCTGTTCAAATTATTCAAAGTATTTGTTAAATACAAACCGTTTAATACTAAGGCTGTGTTTTCTGGAACAATCATATAAAATACTAATAGCATATAAAATGAAATATTAGCTTTATTTTCTAGAATATAAATATTGGCAACAGAGCCTGATTCAATCATTCTGATTGACTAATTTGGTCAGATCAGTAAAAAAAAAAAAAAAAGAATCCATTGATTTTTGTTCTTTTATTTCTTTTAATTAAAATATTTCTTATCCTGCTATTCCATAGGCTATTTCTAACATCTTCAAACTCTGAGACCTCAGCTCACCCGGCCCATTTATTTTCTTCATCAAACATATTTTCGGTATATATTCTTTAGATAGGAATCGATAGTGGTAGGTGGATCAAATGTCAGGGGAAACTTTCTTTTTTTTTTTTTTTTTTACAAAAGACAGAGAAAGTCAAAGAATAAGTAGAAAAGTTCCCAAGTAAGTACATTAGCTAAGTGCATGTAAACTTGGTGAGAATGTCAGAGGAGTTTGAACCAGAGTGACTCCATCCAGAATAGGCTCCAGGTAAAATAGGCTGAGACCTATAGAGCTGCATCCCCAGGAAGGTTTGTCATTCTTAGTCACAGGATGAGACTGGCAAAAGGTACAGGTCAAAAAGACCTTGCTGATGAAAGGATGCTGTAAAGAAGCAAGCCAAAACCCACCAAAACCAAGATGGTGATGAAAGTGACAGCTGGTCGTCCTCACTGCTCATTAAACACTTACTATAATGTATTTTCATGCTGAAAGTCACTCCCACCAGCGCCATGACAGTTAACAAATCCCATGGCAATGTCAGGAAGTTACTCGATATGGTTTGAAAAGGGAAGGAACTCTTAGTTCTAAGAATTGCCCATCCCTTTCTGGGAAAACTCATGAATAATCCACCCCTTGTTTAGCATATAAACAAGAAATAACCATAAAAATAGCCAACCGACAGCCTGCCCTCAGGGCTGCTTTGCCTTTGGAGTAGCCATTCTTTATTCCTTTGCTTTTCTAATAAACTTGCTTTCACTTTACCCTATGGATTTACCTCAAATTCTTTCTTGCCCTGAGATTCAAGGACCCTCTCTTGGGATCTGGATCAGTACCCACTTCTGATAACAAGAATATGCATTTAGCTCTTCAGTTGAATATGATCATTGTATAAATTCCGCAAAGATTAGTATGCTTACATTTCTTTCCATTTTATTTCCAAGGAAAAATAATGGATATTTACCGTAGCCTTTTTTTTCTTTAATTAAAGTTAAATATAAAGAAAGACTGGTAAGTAGCAGTCAATCTGTTTATAAAATTAGGTGTATTTTCTTTCATCCTTGAAATACACTGAGAAAGACTATGGAACATCAAGTGGGTCTGAATAAGGGGAACAGAGTAATGAGCTTTGACCTAAGGCCTCAGCTACAACGTGAATGAATAAGAGGAAACAGCTGCAGTCTAGGGTCTCTCAATGAAGGGATGCAGGGATTCTGTGTGACCTGGCGTTCACGGCATCTCCATTGATTTGTTTCTCCTGCTTTTTCTGGCGAGGAATGTTCCCCTAGCTTTTCAGCCTTCTCCCGGACCCGTTATCCCACTTAGGAAGTACAGCTATTGTAACTGCCTGAAGAGGTGACACCAAAAAACAGGGGCCCTGTCTGCCATTTCTTTCACACTATTAAGTCACTGTCTATAATAAAATGATTAAAGAGGCCTGGAGACAGATTGCAGTTTGAAGGAAATCCTTTGAAGATTTACTTGTATATGGAAGCTGTAGACTAACTTGCAAGTGCTAGAGAGCTTCTAGGAGGCAAGTTCTTCTATTTGGAAACTCTACCCCTGTGGGTTTATATTCACTGAGAATGGAAAAGAAGCGATGGTTTGAGCATGATTAAACTGAAACAGTATTCATATTCAGTACCTGTCTCAGTCATAGAAAAATCATATTGTTCCAAATGAAGGAGAATGAGTAACAGTCGTTCTGTTTAAGGTCTGACCTCTACAGTTTGATTATAGAACTTTTTTTTTTTTTGAGACAGGGTCCCCCTCTGTCGCCCAGGCTGGAGTGCAGTGGCACAATCTGGGCTCACTGCAACCTTCGTTTCCCGGATTCAAGCGATTCTCCTGCCTCAGCCTCCAGATTACAGGCATTCGCCACCATGCCCGGCTAATTTTTGTATTTTTAGTAGAGACGGGGTTTCACCATATTGGTCAGGCTGCTCTTGAACTTCTGACCTCGAGATCCTCCCGCTTTGGCCTGCCAAAGTGCTGGGATTACAGGCATGAGCCATCGTGGCTGGCCAGAACCTTTTCTTTTATTACAAGAGATTTCTCTTTACTTGAGGACGTGGATTCAACAAAGCAACCAATAAGATTGGAGATTTTCTATTTCTGCAGCTACAAACCAGTACTGACAATGAAATACAACGTTTTCACAGTGTTATTCAGTTACTCCAAAGACAGACAAGTTTTGGGGGGATAGATGCTGCTATTTCTTTCAAAGTACAAATTTCAGGTCACTCTAACTTGTCAAGAGGGAAGTGTTGCAGTATTCACTTACACGGTATACTTGTAGAGACTCGAAAATGAGTACAAAAAGTATGAGATCATCTAAGCTAAAATCAAATAATTCAACCATGTTAGCTGCACTTAGACTATTTGAAATAATGATTTCCTGTCAATAAATGATAAAACATTCACATTTTGGCATCTGATAAACTCATGAATAAAAAGTGTTTTCTTTCATATTTTAATTTTGAGATATTTTGGCACTAGTACTTGTATAGAGTTCTTATTCTAGCTTTTGATTCCATTTACAGTTTTTCTACATGATTTCTAGATGCCATTTCTCAAAGTCTTTCACTGGGTTTAAGTGGTTTCCAAACAGTTTAAATTAACAACCTCTCCAAGGCAGAAGAGTTTAATCCTTCTCTAATTATATGACCTGATTGCGAACTGTGAAAGCTAAATGATATTAATTAGTAGGACAGGCTGGGAATAAAAGGGCAGAAGAAAAGTCTTTGTTTTTAAGCCTTTCATTCTCTATTAGTCACTTTCCTGTGAATAATTTAATTTGTCTTTGTAAAGGAATTTTCAAAGTATATCGATTTCTCACTTTTCCACTTCTCTAAATAGTAAGCATAATCCAGCCTAGATCATTCCCGTTCTCTCTATTGCAAAAGAATAAAAAAGCAGACATTCTCAATAACATTAACAGCAGTTTCCTCATTTGCATTGCATAACAATATTATTTAGTTTCGGAAAAACACAAAAGGGTGCCTTCATTTTCTATTAGTGCATAACAAATTACACCAAATCTTAACAGCTTAAAACAATAAACTCCTATTACTTCACCCATTTTCTCTGGGTCAGAAATCCAGAAGTGTCATACAGACATACCTCCGAGATATTGAGGGTTCAGTTCCAGACCACCACAACAAGCAAATGTCACAATAAAGCAAGACACACAATTTTTTGTTACCCAGTATATATAAATGTTACATTTACACTATACTGTAGTCTAAGTGTATAATAGTATTATGTCTAAAAAATGGACTACCTTAATTTAAAAATACTGCTTAAAAATGCTAACAATCATTTAAATCCTTCATCAAGTCATAATCTTTTTGCTGGTGGAGGATCTTGCTTTAATATTGATGGCTGTTGACTGATCAGGGTGTTGGTTGCTGAAGGTTGGGGTGGCTGTGGCCATTTCTTGAAATAATGTAACAATGAAGTTTGTCCCATCAATTGACTCTTTCTTTCATGAAAGATTTCTCTATAGCATGTGATAGTTTTCGATAGCATTTTATCCACAATGGAACTTCTTTCAAAATTGGAATCAATCCTCTCAAACTCTGCCAATGTTTTGTTAACTCAGTTTAAGTAATATTCTAAATCCCTCGTTGTCATTTCAACAAAGTTCACAGCATTGTCACCAGGAGTAGATTCTATCTGAAGAAACCACTTTCTTTACTTATCCAGAAGAAGCAACTCCTTATCTATCCTTTATTTTTAGACAGAGTCTCACTCTGTCACCAGACTGGAGTGCCATGGCAATCTCAGCTCACTGCAACCTCCCAAGTTCAAGCGATTTTCCTGCTTCAGCCTCCTGAGTAGATGGGATTACCAGCGCATGCCACCATGCCTGACCAATTTTTGTATTTTCAGTAGAAACACGGTTTCGTCATGTTGGCCAGGCTGGTCTCAAACTCCTGACATCAAGTGATCCACCTGACTTGGCCTTCCGAAGTGCTGAGATTACAGATGTGAGCCACAATGCCCAGCTATCCATTCATTTTTTTATCTTGCGATTTCAGCAATTCAGTCACAACTTCAAATCCCACTTCTAATTCTAGTGCTCTTGCTATTTCTACCACATTTGCTAGGACTTCCACCCTGAGGTCATAAGCTCCTCCAAATCATCCTTGAGAGTTGGAATCCAGTTCTTCCAAACTCCTGTTAATGTTGCTATTCGGATCTCCCCCTTAAATCAAAAATGTTCTTAATGGCATCTAGAATAGTGAATTCTATCCAGAAGGTTTTCAATTTACTTTGCCCAGATCCATCAGAAGAATCACTATCTGTGTAGCAATTGCCTTACAAAATATATTTCTTAAATAAGACCTGAAAACTGAATTTATTTCTTCATTCATGGGCTGCAGAATGGATACTGTCTTTGAAGGCATAAAAACATCAATATTTTTCCACAACTCCATCACATCTCCTATGTGATGAAGTCCATTGTCAATAAGCAGTAATATTTTGAAAGGATTTTTTTTTTTCTAAGCAGTAGGTATCAGTAATGAGCTTAAAATATTCAGTAAAACATGCTGTAAACAGACATGCTGTTGTCCAGGCTCTGTTCTTTAATTTCTAGAGCACAGGCAGAGAAGATTTAGCTTAATTCCTAAGGACCCTAGGATGCTCAGAATGGCAAATGAGCACTGGCTTCAACTTAAAGTCTCAAGCTATGTTAGCTCCCAACAAGAGAGTCAGCCTGTCCTTTGATGCTTTAAAGCCAGGCGTTGACTTCTCTCTAGCTATGGAAGGCCTAGATGACATCTTTTACCAACAGAAGGCTGTTTGGGCTACACTGAATATCTGTTATTTAGTGCAGCCAACTTCATCAATTATCTTAGATATGGAAAACTTGCTCCAATTTTTATATCAACACTTGCTATTTCTTTTTGCCCATTATTGCTATGACTTCTTTCTTCAAACCACGTGAACCAACACCTGGTAGCTTCCAACTTTCCTTCTGTGGCTCCCTCAGCTCTCTCAGCCTTTACAGAATTAAATAGAGTTAAGGCCTTGTTCTCGAATAGGTTTTGGCTTAAGGTAATGCCATGGCTGGTTTAATCTTGTATATAGACCACTAAAACTTTCTCCAAGTGTACAATAAGGCTATTTCACTTTCTTATCATTTGTGTGTTCACAGGAGTAGCACTTTTCCTTTGCATTCACAACTTGGCTATTTGGAGTAAAAGACATAGCTTTTGGCCTATCTTGGCTTTCAAGCTTTAATCATTCCTAGCTTCTGATTTAAGGTGAAAGACATGCAACTCTTCCTTTCACTTGAACAATTGGAGGCCACTATAGTGTTATTAGTTGGCTAATTTCCGTATTGTTGTATCTCAAGGATACAGAGGAGAGGAAGAGATGGGGGAATGGCTGATTGGTGGGGCAGTCAGAACACACAAAATCTACTGATTAAGTTTGCTATCTTACATGACCATGTGTGTGAACCCCACAACAATTACAATAGTAACATCAAAGATCACTGATAACAGATCACCATAACATATATAATAACGATGAAAATGTTTGAGATATTGGGAGCATGACCAAAATGTGACACACAGACCTGAAGTAAGCCCTTCCAACTGGAAAAATGGCACTGATCAATTTGCTTGACACAGAATTGCCACAAACGTTTTAATTTATATAAAACACAAGATCTGCAAGCACAATATAGCAAAGGACAATAAAATAAAATGAGGCATGCCTGTTTCTGAGTGGTTCTGGCTCACAGTCTTTTACAATGTTACAACGAAACAATGGCCCAAAGCTTCATCTCAAGGATCCAATGAGGCTGAAGGATCTATTTCCGAGTTGGATCACTCATAAGGCTATGGGCAGAAGACCCAGCTCCTCACCATATGAACCAAGCCATGCTCAGCAGGAGAACTATTAAAATCTGTTATGGTCATATTTTAAAACCATCACAGAGGGAAATCCTATGTTTAGATCAGCTATTTCAGTAATTTCATATACAATCTCTGGGATATCTATCTAATAAAAATCACTTCTTAAAAGAGTAAATGAGTTATACTGCCATAAAAGAAGAAAGAAATCCTACCATAAATGACAACATGGATAAACCTTGATGCCTTTATATTAAATGCAATAAGCCAGTCACAGAAGGAAAAATACTGCAGGATTCCATCTACAAGAGGTATTGAAAGTAAACAGATTCATAGATACAGAAGGTAGAGTGGTGGTTGCCAAAGTCTGGGAGGAGGGTAAAATGGGAAGTTGCTAATTCAATGGATATAAAGTTTCAGTTATGCAGGATGAATAAATTCTACAGATCGTTTGTACAACATTGTGCTTATAGTTAACAATACTGTAGTGTACATTTAAAAATTTGTTAAGAGAGAAGATCTTAGGTAATGTGTTCTTCCCAATACGAAATATTACCTAATTAGATGATTGACAGTAAGAAGTTACTCTGCATGCTTTTCCTATAGTTAATACAGCTACAAGTAACTTGTCACGTGTTAAACTTCCATATTATTAACGTTTTTAAAAATTTTTAATTAAAGTTATTAACTGGACCTAACAATCATGAACTTAATAAAAAGATTTTCTCATGCAAATTCTATTATATAGTGATATTTACAAGGTAAATGTATGAGTTTCCTATAGCTGGTATAAGGAATTACCACAAACTTAGTAGCTTTAAAAAAAAACAAAGATCCATTATTTTACATTCTAAGAAGCCAGAAATATAAAGTAGGTCCAAAGGTCTGTGTTCCTTCTGGTGGCTCTTATAATCTGTTTCCTTGTCATTTCCTCCTTCCAGAGGCCACCTAAATTATTTGGCTTGTGACCCCTTCCTCCATATGTAAAGCATCTTCTGTCCTAACTCACCTCCTGTTCCCTTTTATAAGGACACTGTGAATTGCATCAGGCCCACCCAGAAAACCCTTCTATTTTAGAATCCTTAACTTAGTAACATCTGCAAAGTTCCTTTTGTCTTGCAAGGTAACATATTCACAGATGTCTTGAATTAGGAGATGAACACCTTTTGAGGGGAGGAAACACTATTCTGTATACCACAATTAATTTTAAGTGAATTCAATTGTGGAAAATACCCTGACAGACTTAGTTAACATCATGTAAACAAGACTAACATGAATTTTACTGATGTTAACACATAACCAATTACCAAAATGATTAATTTCAGGTACTGGGATCACATCTGGCCATCGTTTCCCAAATTAAATCCCATGAGGCGGATAAGTCACACTTGCCTTCAATACTCGTTTACAATTGATTTATTGGACAAACTATGATTAAAGCCTGAAGCATGTGCAGATAATTCCCTCAAACATCAGTTTCTTTCCTCACTTGCTTCAATCCCACACTTTCATCTCAGCTGCCTCACAAATGATAAGGAAATACCAAACTGCTTTGAGAAATGTTCATTTTAAAATAGATAAACTCTCCTAAGAAACTCCCAATTTCTTTGAAATTGGAAAACAGCTTTCCATACACATAGAATCACAGAACTTATAGCGTGTGATGGGATCTAAAAAATTTTTAAATGATATAGTTATTTTCTACCCTCCCGATCCACCCCATTCTCCCTATTTTATCTATGAAGATTCTAAGGATCAGAGAGGTTTCTATGGTTTTAGCTTCTTAGTAGAGCTAGTAAGTGGCAGAGCCCAGCCTACTGGGTAGTTGTTCAGGCTCCTGATCCACTGTATTTTATCACATGCCCAGATTTATTTTTTGTTTTTAAAAAAATGCAATGTGTGTGAAGGTTGTTGATGGCATGAGGCAATGTTAGAAATAACTGCTATGCACAGAGGACTTAACGTGTGCCGGCTTGAGAAGCACCTTTATTCATTCTACATATTTTACTTCAACAAAGAAGCATTATCCTTGCTTCTGAACTGATCATTGAGATAACCAATTTTTAGAAAAGTAAATAAACCTCACCAAAGTAAGAATGCTAAGATGAGGCCCAGGTCTCTCTTTTCAACAAAACTCAAGAAAAAATTCTCACTACATTTTAGAAAAAAAAATTTAAAAACAAGCACGTTGAATAAGCAATTTCAAAATGTCTGAGATATACCATATTTTGAGAAGAGATTCTTACCAATTTTATACATTAAAAATAAAACCACAGTGTTAATAGATTCATTTATTCATTCAACAAATACTAATTGTTAATTATGGACCAGGGGCTCTCTGTATAAACTTTGAACAAGATAAATTAGGTCCCATTCTTATTTAATAAATAAATCACAAAATTTCAGGTAATGATTGTATTTTTAAATATATATCCATGCCTAAGAGCACGGATGTATATAAATACCGTAAACTGAAGTGAAGAAGAAAAAGGCAAGAGCAAATTTTCAGGTAAGAAGGTGAAATTCAAGAGTCCTATTTTACATGTTAATTTCAAGATGCCAATTAGATGCCAAAATAGAAATAAGGAATAAACAAACATATGTAGAAGTGTAAGACTCAAAGGGGAAGTCAGAGAAGGATATTATTTAAAGCCATGAGATTGGATGAGCTCATCTAGAAAGTATAGTTAGAGAAGTGAAAAACACTCCAGTATTTAGAAGTTGGGAAAAGCAAGAAGGTCAGTTAAAAAAATCATGAAGGGGAAACCAGTGGATTAGAAGGAAAATGATGGGAATCTGATGTCCCATAGGCAGGAGAATAAAATATAAATTAAGCATAATGGAGATTTTCCTTTTGTAGAAAAGCACAAGGAGCACAGTGGAAAGATTACGGAAGGTGGAAGGGGTGGGAACTAGATCATGTTGAGGGTGGTGTGACATGGACGTTGGGTGGCATGAACTTCTGATAGTAACCAAGGAAGTCCAGATTGGTTTTTAGTTGCATGTATATCATGATTAGTTAAAAACATGTAAAGATAATGCTCTATTTGTAAATAAAATTAAATTATGCTGAGTATAATTATACTGATTTTCTTATCATAAAAATTTGTGGAATGCTTAGGAATTATAATTTTCTGATTAGCTGAATTTTCTGGGTAGCTACCAATCAGGATTTCAACTTTCAAATTATTCTCAAATACATCTATGTTTTAGTATTCAGTGTATTTCATTGTATAAAAGTGAACATGACTAATACTTTTTCTAGACATCATTTCTTAGTTTTAGTAACCATAGGCAGTAATTACATTATTGGCCTTTGGAAATTGGATTAAAATTAATGTCTAAGCCTTTAGACAGGAGTGCATAGTTTGAACAAGGCTAAATCAGAATAAATTCTGCTGCCCAGAAAAAGAAAGAAAATTCCAACATAAACACTTTACCTTGGTGATAGGAGGTAGCTGGCAAGCGGCTCCATGCACTAGTTGGAACTGCTTACTCTGATCAGATGACTTGGTGTACAGGTGCCAATCACCGCAGTAGCCCTAAGGCATGTCCCTGAGGATCAGAAACTAGACTAAATATTATGTGACAAAAAGAAGTGCCAGCAAGGTTTTCCATCTCCAAACTCCTCCTTTTAGGAGTTTCTTTTTAGGAGCTTCTTATTTTATTTTTCTCTATCTTTATACATACATAAGTCAGTATATAAGTATATACATAAAATTTCGAATATAGGAAACACTGGCTGGGCGCGGTGGCCCATACCTGTAATCCCGGTACTTTGGGAGGCCGAGGTGGGCGGGTCACGAGGTCAAGAGATCAAGACCATCCTGGGCAACATGGTAAAACCCCGTCTCTACTAAAAATATAAAAAGTAGCTAGGCATAGTGGCAGGCGCCTGTAATCCCAGCTACTCTGGAGGCTGCGGCAGGAGAATCAATTGAACCTGGGAGGCAGAGGTTGCAGTGAGCTAAGATCGCACCACTGCACTCCAGCCTGGCGACAGACTCTATCTCAAGAAAAAAAAAAAAAAAAGAGTAGCTGCAACACTAAAAAGATAGCAGAGCAAGAACAACAAAAAAAAAATCCCTTTGGTTCCAGAAAATCTCCTGAAAAAGAGGAAGGTTTATCAAGCCCTCAAAGCCACCCAGGCAAAGCAGCCATTTTGGCCAAAGAAGGAACAGAGGTAAAAAGCTCAGGTTTAAGTGATTGAAATCATTCCTACGTGATTCCCGGCATCAGAAACGTGACAAGGTGTGTCTCAGACGACTAGAAGTGAAACCTCATGCCTTGGAATTGCCAGATTAACATTCCTTGGCCTTTGTTGTATGCATCGAAAGGATCAATGGCATGAGTCTGCTAGTGTAGAGAACCACTGCAAGACTTCACCTAAAAAAAAATTTTAGTGCTGTCTTTGTAAAAGTCACCCCCGTAGAACCTAAAAATGCTGCATATAGTGGAACTTTATGTGACCTGGGAATTTCCAAATCTGAAGTCTGCCCAGGAACTCATTTTGAAATGTGGACAAGCCAAGGTCGAGAATAAGATCGTCTCCTCTGTTAGACAACACAGTGATTGAGGAGCACCTGGGGAAGTTTGGTGTCATTTGTTTGAAGACCTCATTCATGAAATTGCCTGCCCAGGGAAGCATTTCCAGGAGATCTCATGGTTCTTGCACACTTTCCACCTCTCAGTGGTCCATCATGCTTCCAAAAATAGAGCGGGTTTCCTCAAGGAGATGGGCATACCTGGCTATCAGGGTGAACACATCAATCAGCTCATCAGCCAGCTGAACTAGACCCAGGTGCCAAACTGCAGTAAATTTTTGTCAATGAAGTGGAAGCACGTGTTTTTATTTTTGGGGGAATTTTTATCAAGCATCTTCAGAGAAGATTATTTCCTGCTTTACCTTCAAAAACTGGAAAGGAAGGATCAAAGAAAAGACAGTAGCTGGCCAGGCAAAGTGGCTCACGGCTATAATCCCAGCACTTTGGGAGGTTGAGGCAGGCAGATCACCTAAGGTCAGAAGTTCAAGAACAGCCTGGCCAACATGGAGAAACCCCTTCTCTACTAAAAATGCAAACATTAACCAGGTGTGGTGGCAGGTGCCCGTAATCCTAGCTACCTGGGAGGCTTAAAGCAGGGGAATCGCTTGAACCTGGGAGGCGGAGGTTGCCGTGAGCCGAGATCGTGCCATTGCACTCCAGCCTGGGCAACAAGAATGGAAACTCCATCTCAAAAAAAAAAAAAAAAAAAAAAGAAAGAAGAAAAGACAGTAGCTTATGTTCATGGCAAGCTCCTCTCATCATAGCCTAGTTTCAAGGAAAAATTCCAGCATTTTCTACATTGGCTGCCACCTCGTCTGAAATCAGAACATTCCATGGAGGGAGTCCTGCCTTGTTGCATCTTCTCTCCTAGGGTTTAATGTTGGTAAATGAGTAACTAGCATTTGTACAAGTCTCCCTAAGACTCCTGCAACAGTTGACCAAGCCCAGGGACGTAACTGAATCTGGAGATTCCTGGGGCCTGGTTTTGAAAAAGACTTGAAATACACAATAGGGAGAAAGTCACAAAAATAAATGTTCACTTGTCTCTGCAAAAAACAAAAAAAATTACAGGGCACACTAATCTCTGCTTTATATCCTTATATTTTCTTAAACTTTAAAGTATAGTTGTAAATACTACAGAATAGTATAAAAATACTTTTAGTATAAATAGTATATTAAATTTATACTAAAATTTTATACTATAGATATATTTATGTATAACATAAATATATTTTTAATTTTTACTAAATGTATACTAAAATTTTTAGTATGACTTAAATAAATTTAGTATAATATGTATACTAAAATACTTTATACTTTTTTTACTATACACTAAAATATATAATATAAATGGTACAAAAATATATTCTAGTTATGCATATAGTACAGCTGTATCTCAGCTACTGGTCAATTAAACTCTAAAAATAAGAATCTCTTTTTTTGTATAAAAGCAGTTTATACACGATCAGGCATTATTTAAAATTACATAAGTAATGTTAGTATTAACATATTGTGTTAAAGTAAAAAAAATTATATTGCATATAGTTTAAAACTATGTTATAAATATAATGATAACCTAAAATATTAACATTATTTTACCAGGATGGGAATTATTTTCACATCCTTTGAGTTTGGGTTTTCTAAAATTTTATAAGCTGTACATAATAATTGGGTATTTTAGGCTGGGCACAGTGGCTTACATCTGTAATCCTAGCACTTTGGGAGGCCGAGGTGGGTGGATCACAAGGTCAGGAAATCGAGACCATCCTGGCCAACATGGTATAACTTCATGTCTACTGAAAATACAAAAATTAGCTCGGCGTGGTAGTGCTTGCCTGTAATCCCAGCTACTCTGGGGGCTGAGGCAGGAGAATTGCTTGAACCAAGGAGGCGGAGGTTGCAGTGAGCTAAGATCACACCACTGCACTCCAGCCTGGCAACAGAGCAGAGCAAGACTCTGTCTCAAAAATTATAATAATAATAAATGGGTAATTTATAAGTAAAATAATGGTCAGTACATATTATCTAAAAAACATTACTTTTAAAACATTCTTATTTTTATACATTTCATTTCAGTGATGGAACTCATATACTATTGTCAAATATGGGTTTATTCACTAAAGAAATGTTTTTATATCCTGAAAAGCAATCATGATGCGAATGATTGAAGATCTGTTTTCTCAAAGTATTAATTCTTTCATGTTATTCATTTCAACACTCCTTAGGAAAGGATGTTTATAATCATTACTATTTTTTGTGCTGATAAATTAAGGTTCAGAAAGGTTGAATGGCTTGGTTATAACCAAAAGACATAAGTGATTTCCAGTTTTCTTTATTCAGTAATATAAAAATCAAGTACTATGTCCTCTATCTATACAGTGTTCTCAATGGACCAGATATAATCCTTTATTACACAAACAGCTCTTGCAATTCACAAATTCCTTTGAAGTGAACAGAAGGGCCAGGGTTGTGTGAACAGTAAAGACTTCAAAAGATATTATGATTCTTAACGTACCTTTGAAAGTATACTAAATTTATTTTGTGCCTGACAAATCTAAACTGCATAGGTTCTCATGAGAGAGCTGCATTATTTTTTCAGATACAGAAAGTCCTGTATTTGTTTTTTCCACATTTACTTGTATTACTCAAGTACTTGATTTACTTGCAGCTACCACTTGATTTACTAGAACTAATTAAAAATGCCTTTTTTCTCCTGATATTCCAATAACATCCTCATGGACTGCTAAATTCCTCTGAATTAGATAATGTCTACTTTTACACCATATCTCTTGGAAAAGTAGCTGATTATATTATTGTTTCTTAAATGATTAACTTGTTCTGACAGAGAGCACACAATTTGGAACAGAATTTAAAGACACTGAAACAGAATTTAAAGAAAAAAAGGGAATCTTTTTTTTTCTTCCAAGGTTATTATAAAATGCAAACCATCCTCTTATTTTGGTAGTTGACAAAATTAACTGTTGCTGCAGCACGTATTTGTGTGAACAAGTACACAAAATACAGAATGAAAAAACCTATCATTTCCTCAAACTGGCTATAGAGACAATTCTACACACCAATTCACTTAGGAATCAGGAAGTAGAAAAGATTGGTTTCTTAGACTAGAAGATTGGAAAAGAGTCCATATCTTACAGAAGTAAACTAAGGTTTCTTTTCTAAATTTGATTGCAAAGGACTCATGGGACTCTCCAATATTTAGGTTTCTGTGCAGTTTCATGTAAAAGAAACATAACTACAGTGGCCTAAGCAAATAACAGTTTATGTTTCACATAACAGGAAATTCTAAAGCAGGCATTCCAGGGCTGGTAAATCAATTCAAGACCTCATCATGAAGCCAGACTCTGTCTGTTTCATTCTGCCATTTTTAATATGTGCCCCTCATCTTCAAGGTCACAAAATGGCTTTACCGCCTCCACACACCTTGTTGGCTTTTGGACATACGGAAGTAAGAAAGTGAAAAGATCAAAGAGCAAAAATGAAAAGCATTTGACTTCTATTTCATTGGTCATAGCTTTGTGCCTAACTGTCAGCCTAACTGGGGGCTGGGACACTAATTTAGATTGGGCAAGATGTACCCACTCTCCAAAAAAAATTGGGTAGTAAATACAAAGGGGTACCTTTGCCAGATATAATATTGGACATGCAGTTTAATTTGAATTTCAGATAAACAGGTAAAATTCTTAGTGTAAGTAAGCCCCATACAATGTGTGAGACATAGGTATATCAAAAAATGTATTGTTTATCTGAAATTCAAATTTAGCCAAGTGTCTTAAATTTTTTTTCTTTTTGAGACAGAGTTTTGCTCTTGTTGCCTGGGCTGGAGTGCAATGGCATGATCTTGGCTTACCGCAACCTCCTCCCTGATTCAAGTGATTCTCCTGCCTCAGTCTCTTGAGTAGCTACGATTACAGGTATGTGCCACCACGCCTGCCTAATTTTGTATTTTTAGTAGAGATGGAATTTCTGTATGTTGGTCAGGCTGGTCTTGAACTCCAGGCTGGTGATCTGCCCACCTTGGCGGGATTACAGGCATAAGCCACCACACCTGGCGCATCTTGTATTTTTACTTGCTAAATCTAGCAACTCTATTAAGCAGACAATTAATATTATCTACCACAGAACCCATGGAAAATTTCTCCATTCCCTGTATAGTATTGATATATTATTTCTTCATAGAATCTAACCTGAATATCTAACTCCAGAGATTGAAAGAGTGGTTTTATAATTGCCAACTCCTATGGTTAACTTAGCTAGGCCACGGTACCCAGATATCTGGTCAAATACCACCATGGATGTTGCTGTGAAGTTATTTTTTTTATGAGAATAACATTTAAACCAGTAAATTTTTAGTAAAGCTGATTACAGTCCATAATGTAGTGGGTGTCATCTATCTGATTAGGTGAAGGCTTTAAGGGAAAACAAATTGGAGTCCCACAAGAAAGAAGGAACTGCCTCAACACTGTCTTTGGACATACTATAACAACCCTTCCCTGGGTTTCCAGCAGGCTGGCCTGCCCTGCAAATTTTGGATTTATCAGCCTCTACAGTCATATAAGCCAAATAAATACTAATTAAATATAAATAAATTTCTAGTTAGGTAGATATAAATACACACACACATACACACATATGCTGTTGGTTCTGTTTCTCTGAAGGACCCAGACTAATACAGCATCTGAGTCAAAAAAGTTCGGGAAAATATTTAACTGAAGGAACAAGAGTCTAAGTAGGAAACCAGGCATGGTATATCAAAAAATGTATTGTAATTCTAGCACTTTGGAGGGCTGAGGCAGAAGGATAATCTGAGTCCAGGAGTTTCAGACCAGCCTAATCAAGATAGTGAGACCTCATTACTACTAAAAATCAAAATCCAAAAAAAAATTAACTGGGCATGGTGGTGCATTCCTGTAGTCCCAGCTATTCAAGAGGCTGAGGCAGGAGGAACTTTTGAGCCCAGGAGGTTGCAGGGAGCTATGACTGCACCACTGCACACCAGACTGGGCAATAGAGCAAGACCCTGTCTCAAAAAGAGAAAACAAAACAAAAATGGTGTAAGCTGGCCTATTAATCTATTGGAAAATATGAAATATACAAGCTGGATGAATGTACTCTTTTTATCTTAAAATAAGAAAATAATAACCTACTTCTAATCAGTTTTTCCACTGAATTCATATCTTTTCTTCAAAATCAGCCTTGACTTTGAATTCAGCTGTAGGTGAATTTAGAGGTGAATTTATTTTTAATCTAGTCATAGTAGATGCTTGAAGATACTTGTTTGAATAATTATACCTACTTTAATAACTTTTTCATTTCACTAAAATGAAGTCTATAAACTTCTCCACTCAATTAATCTAGTGGGAATTCAAATATCTCAGAAAAGTTCATTTAGTGAAGTTGAATAAATCAGAAGCTAAAGTGTTGTGGTGATTTTTAAAAGTTTGTATCAATGCATTAATGTATACACATTTTCTAACATTTTGCTTCACCATGTACTTAGAGAAAATATTTTTTTCCACAAAATATGTTTACTTTCTTTTACGCAAGAATATGTCTGCAATGACAGCTTTATCAATATTTTTAAGACTTCATGGGTGTGACTGGAGAACCTGTCATCCTTTGATAAAAAAACCACATGTTCTAAGTGAAAGCCAAGAGAAATTCTTCTTCTTTTTCATTTACTACCTTATTTTTAAAATCTTTGTGAATTCAACTAAGATTATTTTTTCAAATCAAAAATACAAAATCAGGATTTTAGATCAAATTAGTATGCAGAATGCAACATGTTAAACTATGAATAGAAAATATGAAATAGAAAAAAGAAGAAAAATTATCACACAGGATGTTGAGATTTTTCAATTGATATATTTCCTTTAGAAACAAGTATGGAGAAGAAAACAAGAGTACTCCTTTTTTTCTTCTTTAAGGGCAACCTAGCTTCTGTCTTTGTAAGTTCAAAGTTTGTGATAGATATGCCTAAAAACTTATGCTGTTTGAGGGATTTTTTCCCAGATCACCCATATCCTGTTTACTTCCATAGTTTCTGCCTTGCCCAGCGCATGCTGTTTTCCACCTAGTATATCAGCACTGCCCTCCCCTGCCTGACTCAAGTTCACTTGATAGAAATAACCTAGAATGGGTGTTTGTGTAAAGTGTGTGGGACACCCCCTTAAACTGAAACCCAAAATATCCAAGTCAGCACATGCTGTTGGTACATGTGACCTCTGAATCAGTCTCCCTAGATGCTAACCCTTTGCTCTAAGCTCAAAAAGCCATCATGCCCTACCCTTCTCTAAAGGCTGAGAGAAAAAGTGACTCTTCAAAGGGTGAGAAGGGGAGAAATGAGGAGGGTGACAAAGGAGTGGACCTTAAAAAACAGATATTTCCCCAAGAGAGAAAGAATTGTGGGGGAGGCATGAACAAAAACACAGGGATCCAGAAAGTCTGGATTCTGTTTTTCCACTTTGCTGTTAGCCAAGAGAAGTTGGGGGCTGTATGTTACTTTCTATCCTCTTTAATCTGACTGGGATGGATTGTGAGTCTTCCTTCAAGACCCTCGTCAACCTTCTGAAGCAAACCCTAAATTCTTTTTGGTTTATTTTATTTGATTGAAGATTGATGATTTAGAATTGTATATATTTATGAGCTACAAAGTGGTGCTGTGATACTACGTGGAATGATTGAATCAAGCTAACATATGCATCATATCAAATACCTATTTTATTCCTCCTAACTGAAATACTGTATTCTTTAATACTTCCCCATTCCCACCAGCTTCCAGCTTCTGTTAACTACCATTCCACTCTCTGTGTCTATGAGTTTCATTGTTTTAGATTATACATACTAGTAAGAACATGTGGTATTTTTCTTCCTGTGACTGGCTTATTTCACTTAGCATAATGTCCTTCATGTACATCTTTGTTGTTGCAAATGACAGAATTTCTCTCTTATTAAGTGTGAATAGTTGTTTTCCATTGCGCATATGTACCACATTTTCTTTATTCATTTGTTAATGGACACTTAGGTTCATTCCACAACTTAGCTGTCTATTCCAGCCCAGACTTATGATGTCTCCCTGTTCTTCAATGTTTGCATAATGATGGATTAAAAAAATTACAATAACAGGTGACATTTGGTGGAAAGAGGACTGTAGCCAGATACATAACATATGGATAGATGTCCTAGATCTGTCAATTAGAAGCTGCACAAGTTTAAGCATATAATTTTTGTGCTATGTGCGGCTTTAAGTAAAAAAGAAGTTTGCTAAGAATGGGTAGGTCTTACATGAACTTCCGTTTACTCTTCTGTAAAATGTGATATTAAAAATTCCTCACTTGGGGTGAGGAGAGAGTAGTTGGGAGGTGCTGTTAGGAGATGAAATTATGTATGTAAAGTACCATCCCAAGCTTGGTGCATTACAGTTCAATGGAACTCAGAGGTTTTCTCCAGGGGGATCTATGAAGGCCATGATTAGTTATCCAAGGTCCTTGTCTTCATGGATTGTACATTCTAGAGACTGGGTTATTTGGAGGAGTCACTGAAATAACATACGTCAAAGTGCTTGGTAAACTGAAGAGTTTTACATGTGTTGTTTTTTAAATTAAAATGTCCCCTCAAAAATATAATTAAGGCTTATACATTTATCAGATGTTCGTCCTCTTCACTTTTGGTAATTTCATACAGAGTAATACAAAATTGCTGAGAGATTCAGAAATCCAAATATAGAAGGCAGCAGTTGCTTTTTTAATGCAATAAGATGCTAATCCTTGCATTTTTCATTGTTTGATTTGTTAGTCTTTAGACTATAATCCCAAATACACTGCCAAGTCTTTTGGGAATAAACAAGAAAAAAAAATTAAAAGAATTTATCTATTTTTAGCTTTCTGCTAAGCTATTTCTTGCTTTCCTGTAGTTATTCCAAAATTAGTTGCAGTTTTACTTGAACTATTCTAAGAGGAAAAACATTAAAGTGTAAAATAGAATATCAAATACACACTTCCAAATTTAATTGATTTTTAATGCAAATATAAGTAGTACAGGCCATGCTAAACATTTACTACCAACTATTTGCAAAATAATCTGTTTACCCCATTCTGAGCTTCAACCTGCGTTAGACCCTGCTCAGACAGCCTGCCACTCAAAGAGGGCAAGATAGGCTTCCTCCCACCACACGTGCTGGGGCCACCCATTGTCTGGCTAATGGAATACTGGAACCCAGCCAGAGCTGCAGCCTGCTTGCATGGTTTAGTTTTGTTTTTGTTTTTAATGATCACACACATTTTGGCCTAAACTGCAGACAGAAGATAGTGGGGCGGGAGTTGGGTGGTGGTGGGAAAGAAGGGTGGGAGTGTAGTCTTACTTTATTTAGAAGAGGAAATCCAAAAAAGTGAGCTCTGGATACAGTTTTTTATGTTATAAGAAATAAGTTTAGGTAAATGATTGAAATAGAAAACATGGCAAAGAAATAATGGAAGAAGCCAAGTATTTCAGATTGCAATATAACAAACTGCCAAAAATATCACCAATAAATATACAGCCTTATGAATAGATTCAAATTTTAAAATTACTAAAAAAAAAAAAAAATCAGTCTGGGCCAGGCATGGTGGCTCAGGCCTGTAATCCCAGCACTTTGGGAGGCTGAGGCTGGCAGATCACCTGAGGTCAGAAGTTCAAGACCAGCCTGGGCAACATGGTAAAACCTCATCTCTACTAAAAATACAAAAAATTAGCCCGGTGTGGTGGTGGGTGCCACAATCTCAGCTACTAAGGAGACTGAGGCATGAGAATTGCTTGAACCTGGAAGGTAGAAGTTGCAGTGAGCCAAGATCCTACCATTGCACTCCAGCCTGGATGACATAGAGCAAGACTCTAAAAAAAAATAATAAAAATAATCAGTCTGTTTTTCTCCTAGAAGTTCTAGAGGAAAAAAAAATATTTCTTTTAGAATAAATATGCAAGTGTTTCAAAGATATTTGTAGTTTAAAAACAAAACCTGAAAATAAAAACGGTCTTAATTTTGCTTACAATTTCTAGACTTGTTAAAGTGTTATGAACAGTTATTCTTTAAACTACATTCATGGTGTTTCTGTGCATGTGTGTATAAAATTTAATCATATCAAAAAATTCACATAGATGAAAAGTCTAAGAAATTACCTTTCAAAGATGATGACAGCAAGTGAAGAGGCAGTGCACATAGCTGCTTGTGTTTAGTAAACTACAATTAAAGAGTCCCAAAAGGCAGACGGCTGGCTGTCAGGAAATGAGCTTAAGCAAAGGAAATGGGAGACGTCTGGTAAGGGGATTTGAGGAAGGCTGTTACCAATGGGTGCTTTTAATTTGCTTTCCATGCTAAGTCAGGATATGTGCTTTGTCTTTCACTTGTACAAAAAAGAAATACCAAGGTGTTAAGATAACATCTGGGACAGTACAGGGCTCCAAGTTCCTCTATTATAGAAACCTGTTCACTTGAATCTTTCTTGATTTGGGCTGAAACACTATGCTGGAAGAGGAGGGAAATATTAATAATGGGTTGAACACTAATGTTTTTTCACAAGATGAAAGATTGAAACTGGGCAACTATTCTCTGCCCTACGAATTTGGAACTGAGACATTGAAAGGCCACATTGAGTCATCTGCCAGGATTTTCACATACAGGCCAAATTCATGGGGACGTGTGATGGTGTGTCAGTGGTAGCTGAAAACCCCCTATAATTCACCCCAAATTAATACACAGTCTAATTTAAAGCAGTCTGCTTGTGGCTTCTGTACAAGTCCTATAACACTCCCTCTACCATTACCACAGATTTTTCTTCTTTTACCCTTACTTTATGGAAATGTTTATAGGAAATTAGTCCCCAGAGACCAAAGAATACAGCAGATACACACAGAGAAGGTGGAACAAAAAATCATGTAGCCCTAGGGAGGGAGAAAAACAGAATCACTTCCCAACAGATGTCCAGTTTGCATGAAGCCAGCTATATGTGCTGCACTTTAATTTCATGAGACTCCCCAGGGTGCTTACAAAAAAATTCCCAAAGCAGGTTGTATGGGATTTTGTAGCATGCAACCTAATGATTTCTCACCAAAACATAGATAGGACTTAGAATGAATGAGACAAAATATACTAAGATGGAAGTGTTTTTACTAGGGAAAAACTTGTGGTTGAACACAAGGATGCAATATCACTTTTCCAGAGTTCAGTAGTTAGTTACCCTTAGCAAAGCTGGGAGGCATCTTATCTTCAAGACTGAGCCATAGCCACTTTCCTTGCATTTCGTGTTACCTCCTCTGGAGGAACAGCAGATTTTGCCAACCTCTGGCCATTCCAATTATTACAAGAGAATAGTAATTGTTCTAGAAGTGCTCTCCCTTCGAGTTTTACTCCAAAATTGAACTTCATTAATACCTTAAAGCCCACATCCACCCATCTTCCTTTCTAATTCACTCCATCCTGCCCCACCCTGCATTAAAAGTGACATTTACTCAAGAAATTTGATCTCAGCTTATTAGTAGAAGGAAAACTACTGACAAAAATCTTCATTTTAAGCTAAATAGTGGCAAAAAGTGTTAACCCTTTCAGGCAAATTAAATAGCTTTAAGTGAGTTTTTAAGCAAATTTCCATCGATGGAATTTCTAGAGAGAGAGATTTGGTCAAGGCGTTCTCTCATTTTATACTATGTACAAAGATTGACTATTTTGTTCTGAACAAAGCCAACTCTAAGTAGAGTTATGACATAATGAAAGCAGTACTTTGATGACATGATAGCTTCAAGGAAGGCCACCTTCCCAGTAGGTGGAGGGAGGTGTGGAGTAACAAACAAAGCCGACCAAAGAGGAGTCCACCGATGCTACCTGGGCATGAGGAGGGGTTGGGGGAGCTGCAATAGATGGGTCATTTTTTTTTTTTTTGGAAACAGAGTCTGGCTCTGTCCCCCCAGCCGAAGTGCATTGGCACTATCTCTGCTCACTGTAAGCGATTCTCTCACCTCAGCGTCCCGAGTAGCTGGGATTACAGGAGTCTGCCACCATGCCCGGCTAATTTTTTGTATTTTTAGGAGAGATGGGTTTTCAGTCTGTTGGCCAGACTGGTCTCGAACTTCTGACCTCAGGTGATCCACCCGTCTCGGCCTCCTCAAGTGCTGGGATTACAGGCCTGAGCCACCACAGCTGTCCACAATGGGTCATTTGTAAAATCAGTCACTTGAATACAAAGCTGTCTTGCTTTAAATGATTTAAAGTAAATCACTTGAGGATAAAAGCAGTGAGGTACCCTGAAAAGAAAGTAGTCCCTACAGTTAGGAACTTTACTGTACCAGGGACTCTGGACACATTATTTAACCAAACAATAGGCAGTTTCTTCATTTCAAAAATACATAATTAGAAGATTTGAGATAGCTTGCTGCATATATTAGACACTCAATAAATGGCAATGTGTAAAATCATTATTTACTACATATATCCTGAGGGAAGAGCTAATGTCAGAGGCACAGAGGGACTCTGTGACATAGTGGTGACCTAGGGCTCGATTTTTCTCCATCATATTTTCTATCTAGCAGCTGGTTAGCAGTTATTACCAGAATTAACAACTTCAAACTCCGCTTCTTCAACAAACTCTACTTCTTTTCTTCAACAAACTCTTGTACTGACTCTACCTACAGCAACATTTCATTTTTTAAATTTTTTACTTTTTGGGAAACTTAAGTGTAGATAGAAATGAGCTATTTATAGCCACTACACTAGGCTAAAAATCTTGGAAGCAATGCGGGTGCTGGGATGGGCCTCCAAGATTCAAGCCAATGTTAAAGGTGTATAACTAATTAACAGGCTGGGTTCCAATAAATTACCCATGTATTTCAGCTGTGTAGGAGAAGCTATGGGGCTAAATAAAGGTTGGAATAAGCATCAAAATGAAGAAAAGTGCAGCTGTTGACAATTTGATGACGTGCTTCAAGTCAGAAAGAAAAAGCTAAAGATTCTCTTTGCTATGAAAAAAAACAAGAAATAGCTGGGTGTGGTGACACACTGGTAGTCCAAGCTACTAAGGAGCCTGAGCCAGGAGAATTGCTTGAACCCAGGAGTTGGAGGCTACAGTGAGCCATGCTTGCATCGCTGCACTCCTGCCTGGACAACAAAGGGGGACCCCATCTCTTAAAAAAAAAAACAAAAAAACTTAAAATGATCTAAGGAGTCTTGATAACTTCAATACTTCAATACCATAGACCTCCAATTTTCTATTAGTTTACAGAATTGATCAATTACATATTTATAAGCAATCATATTGAAAAGTAACAAAGGGCAGATAATAATTAAATGCTTTTAGAAAATATTTAGTCCTTCTATCCAAATAAATGCTAATAGCCCTTTTCAAGTTTAATAATATGTCTGAAAGCAGTTTTGTCATATTAAGTAGAAGTAACATACCATATAGGATTAAAATATGTTTTTATAATTAAGAACACTCCGTTTTATTGAATAATTTATTTATTGAACACCAAAAATGTATCATTTCTGGGAATTTATTTTCTAGGAAAAATTTTGCAGATGTAAACACCTCTCCAATAGAAATCCCAGAATTTTTAGAAAATTATTCAGTTATTTTTACTGAATCCTAATACACAACTAATATCCAAAGTGAGATTCTAGAGAAAATAACAATCAGGATTTAAGAGAAAGTATGCAGGCTGGGCACGGTGGCTCACAGCTGAATCCCAGCACTTTGGGAGGCCAAGGCAAGTGAATCACGAGGTCAGGAGTTCAAGACCAGCCTGGCCAACATGGCGAAACCTCATCTCTACTAAAAATACAAAAAATTAGCTGGGCGTGGTGGCACGTGCCTGTAATCCCAATATTCTGGAGGCTGAGGTAGGGGAATCACTTGAACCCAGGAGGTGGAAGTTGCAGTGAGCCAAGATCATGCCATTGCACTCTAGCCTAGGTGACAGATCAAGATTCCATCTCAAAAAAATAAAAAAAAGAAACTATGCAAAGGAGAAATAGGAAATGATTAATATACTGAGCACCATATTCATTCAGTCAATGAATATTATCAAATGTCTTCTATGTGCCAGGCACCGGGGGAAAACAACTGTGAAGAAGACAGTGATGTTTCTCAGTATCAAAGTGGAATATGGAAATAATGGCCAAAGAACAAAATTACTATTGTGGTAATTGGTATAAAAAGGTAAACAGGAGAAGCTGAATTCAAAGGAAGTAGCCCACCCTAAGAAAGTGGTTTTTTTTTCTCCTAAAACCTTTGAAATACTATGCAGACCTGTATGCAAAAAAGAGGGTGATATACTTAACCAGTGAAAGAAATCCAGAATTGCTGGAGGGAAAAAAATCAAAAGAAAGAGTAGTGAAAAATGGTAGTGTGACATTAAACTGTGGCTAGACAATCATACAGGATCACAAAAGCCATGTAAAGGTCAATACAGTGGGCTCTTTATATCTGAGGGTTCTGTATCCATGTATTCAACCAGTCAGGAGCAAAAATATTTGGAAAAAATTTTAAAACAAAGATACAACAATAAAAATAATACAAATTTAAAATATAGTACAACTATTTATATAGCATTTACATTGTATTAGCAATCTAGAAATGATTGAAATTTTACATAGGTTATATGCAAATACTATACCATTTTATATAAGGGACTCAAGCACCTACAAATTTTGGTATCCATGGGTGTGAGGAATAGGAGAGAGATACTAGAACCACTACCCCAAGGATACTGAGGAAGCACTGTAGTCTAAAGACATTAAAAACCATCGAAGGCTGGGCCCAGTGGCTCACACCTGTAATCTCAGCACTTCGGGAGGCCAAGCCGGGTGGATCACCTGAGGTCAGGAATTTGAGACCAGCCTGGCCAATATGGCGAAACCCCGTCTCTACTAAAAATACAAAAAATTAGCCAGGTGTGGTGGTGCATGCCTGTAATCCAAGCTACTCCGGAGGCTGAGGCAGGAGAATGGCTTGAACCCAGGAGGTGGAGGTTGCAGTGAGCTGAGACTGCGCCACTACACTCCAGCCTGAGGGATGGAATGAGACTCTGTCTCAAACAACAACAACAAAAAAGCCATTGAAGGGTTTTTAAGAGAAATACGACAATTTGATTTGCCTATTTAAAGATCACTATCGTTAGGTGGCTGATGGGCAGAAAGGGAGTAACAGTTGTTCATAAAAATTTATTGTGAGCTTCTTGTGTGTTCCACACATTACAAACAGATTTACATGAATTACCTATGTAACTCACCTTAATATCTTTCGAGGTAGGTACTATTTTATCCCCATCTCATAGTAGAAGAGACTAAGGCTAAACAAGTTTTGACAAACAGGAATTTTGAAACCTAAAAGTGAGACTTCAGAGCCCATACTTAATTGTAATTAAGAAGACGAATTAGAAGCCTATTACAGATATCCTGGCTGAGAGAACTGTGGCTTATGCTAGGAGGTGTGCAGTGGGATTGGAGAGAAATGGAAAGATTCAAGAGATAGTATACACATTATGGTCTAGAGGAAAGGCAGCGAAGATGGAGGACATGGCTGTCCCTAGGTTTGGGCATTTGAGTCGAGACTGCTCCATTTAAGAAATACTTAGCAGAGAAGTATACAATTTTACGTTTGAACACATTGCCTGAGAAACTTCCAAAGGAAAATGGCAAAGAGGCTGTTGGCTATATGGGTTGGGAATACAACAGTGCGGACTGGGACAGAGACATACATTTAAAAATCTTTAGTAAATGCATAGTGTTTGAAGATACAGGCGAGGAGGAAATTTCTACAGCCACAATTTTCAAAAGTAGTGTGTTGAAGACTCACTTAAAGAATTTGTTAAAAATGCAGATCCATGATCCCATCTCCCTCAAATACCAAGTATTCTTACTCTGCATGTTTCCAGGAAAAGGAAGGCAAGCAATTATTATGCAGTTGGTTAATTAATCTTTGAACAAATGAGGTAAACAGAGAATGAGATTAAAAAGAGGCAGTAAGACAGGGCCTGATGAACTCTAGAAGGGTAAGTATATGAGGAATACTCAGCAAAATATATGGAAAAAAGAGCAGCCAGAATGGTAGGAAGAACAGAGATGAGAATTGTGTCAAGAAATTTAAGCGGAGAGAATCTATTTGTAAGAGGAAGTTGGCAATAGTGTCAAATGCTGACATCTTAGCAGCATTTCTGAGCCAACTCTCTTCCTGGCCCTGAGGATCCCAAGAAGAACATGATACACCCACAGTTATAGGGGAGATCCAACTACATCACACTAGGCACTTTTAAAAAATGTTGTATATGTTTTATTTTACTTAAAACTTAAATAGATTTATGTTTACTTACCCTTGTAATACAGCAGTTATCTGTATTATTTATAGATTAAAAAATGAAGTTCATTGAGATTAGAGTATATTTCTGGGTTGATATTAGTAAGTGGTAGACTCATAATTCGAGCCTAGGTCTGTCTGATTCCAGTGGCAATGCTCTTTTCAGTTATCGAGTATCACATTGCCTTTTGTTGTTGTGTCAGAGCACGTACAAGATGTTGAGGAAACAAAGTAGAACCATATTACTCAGAAAGGTGGAGACAAACTTGTCAGGGAACGTTGCACACCAGCTGAGCTTTGAATGAGAAGTTGGCCAACATACAAGAGTGGTAAGCGGTTCCAGCAAAGCAGTATGAGCAGTAAGTGATGGAAAGAGAGAGCATCAACTTCGGGGAACTTCTGAAGCACAGGCTTCACGTAAGGGAGATAGGAGATCTGAGGGGGAATGAGTGGAGGTAGGAACTTTATTTTAAAGAGGAACTGAAGGACTGTGCTAAGGAACAAAAAACTTCCCTTCCCCAGTCCACAAGGGGTGTGGTTTCAAAGGCAGGAGCTTCCCAGCACCAGCCTCCATCCACGCCCCAATCTGGGACATAAAGTTCTTTGCCTCACTTTGCTGGCGGGCTAGGCAGAAATTACAGGTGAGCCTCTTTGTTTAAAAAGCCCGGAAAAGCTCTGGGAGGGAGGGCCTCTGCTGCTGACCTAGCAGACAATCCAGTATCAAAGTCAAAGATTAATCACTCTAGCGAAAGTTTGAAAGAAATCCTCTCATTGGACAAGAACACGAATGGGGCGTGAATAACTCCAAGGTTAAAAACCCATTGCTCCTTACCTATGCGCATTCCTCCCTTGGATCCCCTCGCAGGGCAGCGTGGGAGCTCTCTCTCCTTCTCTCTCTTTCTCTCTCTCTGCCTAATGAATCACTTCTCTGCTAAACTCTTTGGGTCCACGATATTTATTCCAACGATAAGCTCACCGCACCTCTAGGGCCCCTTTCACCATTCCTGGTGCAAGAGAGGCCAAGGACATTGGGGAAAACATCGGATTGGAGAACCGGAAGCGTCTTTGGGACCCCCCACACAGCCCTGCTCCCTTCTGGGTTACATCTTTGGCAAGCATGGGGAGGGAGCTGAGCCTCTGCCCCCAACCCGGTTACAGAACCATCCAAGTATTTTGAACATGGGACTCTGCAGAGTGGATTTATATAGAAAATCTATAGCAATAGTGTGAAGGATGAATTTGAGGAAAAGGAGGAGAGTAATCACAGGCAGATCAAGTGAAAGCCTGGTCAGTGTTTGAAACTAGAGAAAAAGGCCGGGTGCATTGCCTCACACCTGTAATCCCAGCACTTTGGGAAGCCAAGGTGGGTGGATCACCTGAGGTCAAGAGTTAGAGACCAGCCTGGCCAACATGGCAAAACGCCATTCCTACTAAAAATACAAAAATTAGCTGGCGTGGTGGTGAGCACCTGTAATCCCAGCTACTCAAGAGGCTGAAGCAGAAGAGTTGCTTGTATCCAGTAGGCAGAGGTTGCAGTGAGCCGAGATCACACCACTGTACTCTACCCTGGGTGACAGAGTGAGACTCTATCTCAAGAAAAAAAAAAAAAAAAAAAAAAGAGAGAAAAAGAAGGCATGTCAGAGAGATCAGAAAGACACAAAGTAAAAAGAACTGGGTGGCTTGGATCAAGGGTTAGAGGGTGGTGACATAGAAAGAGGTATGTGGCATGAATACCAATTTTCTGACCTGGGAAATGGGATAGATGGTAGGAAATGAATGGGAGGAAAGCAAATATGGAAACAAACACTGAGAGTTAAGTTTTGGAGTTTGAATTGCCTGTAGAACTTCCAGGAGGACACACTGTATACATGGATGGTTATACGGGACTGGAACTTAAGAAGGAGTTAGGGTCTGAAATCAGAGTATGTATGCAACATTGATCCCCAAACTCATCGGACCACTGAACCCTTTATCCAAAGCGAAAAAGTTCTAGGAAAAATGTATAATTCTCTCCTACTGGGAATATTTGGAAGCTTTATCAGTGACTCTTTTCTTCCCCTTTTTTTTTCAACAATGGAATTGTCACTGAATAAAGCAAGGAAGAGGCAGAGCAGGAACCCCTCCCTGAATCTTCTCCAGAGTCTTCATTATTTTACCAGAGATTTTTATCTATTTGCTTGAAAACAGGTGGGAATATCATTCAGAATTTTATCTAGTTAATAAAAAAATTTTATGATTCATCCCTTTTTTTTATGCTCTACTTTTCATATGTTTGTGAATCTCATTGCCAATGACTTGGTTTTGTTTCTCTGGTTATTTTGTTTTGTTTTGTTTTGTTTTGTTTGAGAGGGAGTCTCACTCTGTTGCCCAGGCTGGAGTGCAGTGGCATGATCTCGCTCACTGCAACCTCACCTCCCGGGTTCAAGCAATTCTCCTGCCTTAGCTTCCTGAGTAGCTGAGACTACAAGCACAGGCTGCCATGCCCGGCTAATTTTTTTGTATTTTAGTAGAGATGGGATTTCACTGTGTTGCCCAGGCTGGTCTCGAACTCCTGAGCTCAGGCAGTCTGCCTGCCTCAGCCTCCCAAAGTGCTAGGGTTATAGGCATGAGCCACCAACGCCTGGCCATGTTCTCAATTTTGATGTATAATTTGGATCAAAGATAGAAAAAGGAAGTAGTTATGATTGTACCATATTTTGTATTGTGATATTTTGAAAAGTCAAAACAAGTTAGCTGTCATGTGAAGAATTCTGTCATCAAACAGGCAAAAATTAATCCACAAAGAATGATAAGGGCAATGTTTATTCTGTGAAGCAACAGGCTGCTAAAATACTGCTTCCATTTCTCTCTAATAGCCACAATCCAACAGAAAAAAATTCACACATCATTTATTCTTTGTGTGATGCAAGTATTTTTTTTAAGTCTTGTGAGGGGGCAATACTTCACCATTTTTAAAGTAATACTTTTAAAAGGGAATTTCCATAATAACCCTGTAATTATTAAGTGGAAATGACTGCAACACTAGACAGGAAGGCCAATCCCAGCCAAAAAAAAAAAAAATCAGTAGATTTCCGTTTGAAAATTACTCTTGAGAAACTAAAGTAATAAAAATAAGATGAAAATTAAAAATAATTCTAGTTCATGCAGACAGAGGCTTCTCCCCCTCATTTTTTAGCACGAATGCCACTTTCTTTTAGAAAGATAGATTGTACAAACCAGCTCTACTTCTGTGATGAGCTGCCTTAGCATGGATAAAGAAACAAAGGAAAGGTGAATCTTTATCATCCTTCAAACTTTAATTGAATTGTCAAAATTAGGAGCATTTGCTGTTTTTTCTCTTCTGTTTCAGGGAAATCCTATAACTGTGCTCTCCCCACCCCCACACCCCCACAGTGACTCAGGATCGTATTACAAAGGTTACAATTAAGACAATTTTAACAGACTCTGGTTGAGTATGAGGCTACTTAGTCATCACAGCTCCTAGTATATTTGATTACCCCCCAAAAGGCCTACTTGGCAAGTGCGTGTTGTCTAAACTGGGCTGGCATACTCAGGGAAAAAATAAAGTAAAATAAAACCTACTGGACTGATCTTAAAGGCCTCATATCAAGGAGGGTTGGTAAATCTTAATAAGAAAAAGACAAATGATAGAGCAGAAAAAGAAGTCTTTGGACTACAGTCACAACTGATAAAAGCATGATCCTTCTTTTCTGATTCTTTACCTGAATGTGCAAGTGAAGGGGGTCAGGAATGTAAAAACTCCTGTAAATTTGGCAAGACTATGTAGTAAACATTATTGGGAAGACTGCCCAACCCATGCATCACCAATTGCCTTCTCTGAAAATTGCCCCACCCACAACCATGCCTGAGACCTGATCATAGAACAAGATCATTATTCTACTCTGCCTGTAGTGAACCAGGATTTATAGCTGACAGAGCCTAGTCCATAGTGACTTTTCCAGACCAGAGGCTAGAACTGGGATCCTGTCCTGGCCACCAGCACTAGGAAAGTAATACATAGCAGAAAAGCTAGTCTGTAGAGAGAGAAGAGATATGGAGAGGTACAGAAACAAAAGACCATGAAATAGTTTGAACAACAGAGTAAATAGTGATTTAATTAGATGGACAAGGTTAGGATAGAAATCATATTGAGAGAAAATTAAAAGTCCTTTTCTCTACCATGGGACAACCACTTTAATTATACATACAAAGGGAAATGTAGACTAGATATCTGGAACCAAGGGAGATGTCAGGACTGAAGATAGAAATTTCAGACTCATCACCATAAAGATCGTTTTCAAATTCATGGGGTTGGATGAGGTCAGCAATGAATAGAAAATGAAGAGAGAAGAGGGACCAAAGAAAATCCAAAATGTTGTAGCATTTGGCAGTTGAGTAAAGAAGTAAAAATTAGCAAAGGAGAGCAAGCAGGAACAGCAAGAGACGTGGAAAGGAAATCAGGTGAGTATGATCTCACAGAAGCCAAGAGAACAGTGTTTCTTGAAGGAGTGATCAAATCAGCTCAGTCTTACAAAAACAATTAAGATACAAATATTAACACTTCTTGGAACTATTTGTATTTAGTTCTTCTCATCAAATGAGTGCCATTTATATTGATTTTGACTGATATTAAGGTTTTGTATCTAAAATAAAAATATAAAAACATAAGTATATATAAGCCAAAAATTTTTAAATGCCTTGGACAGACCCAACTGCCTTTAGTTAAGAAGCAAATTAAGCCAGGTGCAGTGGCTCACACCTGTAATCCCAGCAGTTTGGGAGACCAACATGGGTGGATTGCTTGAGCCCAAGACTTTGAGACCAGCTGGGTAAAATAGCCAAACCCCATCTTTACAAATACATAAAAATGATCTGGGTCCATGTGGTGACTTACACCTGTAGTTCCAGCTACTTAGAAGGCTGAGGTGGGAAGATTGCTTGTGCCTGGGAGGTGAAGGTTGCAGTGAACCAAGACTGTGCAACTGCACACTCCAGCCTAGGTAACAGAGAGACCCTGTCTCCAAAAAAAGAGGAAAGAAGAAGAGAGGGGAGGAGAGCAGAGGGGAGGGAAAGAAAAGAAAGAAAGAAAAAAGAAAGAAGAAAAAGGAAGGAAGGAAGGAAAAAAGAAAAGGAAAAAATGTCTGGGGAAGATAGTTCATACCTGTAATCCCAGTACTTTGGGAGGCTGAGGCAGGACGACTACTTGAGGCCAGAAGTTCGAGACGAGCCTGGGCAATAAAGACCCTGTCTCTACAAACAGGAAAAATATATGTACTAAAAAGATACATCTATCTATACACACACACATATTAGCTGGGTAGCCAGGTATGGTGGTATGTGCCTGTAGACCTAGTTACTCGGGAGGCTGGCAGGAGGATCACTTGAGCCCCAGGCTTTGAGGTTTCAGTGAGCTATGATTGTACTGTTGCACTCCAGCCTGGGTGACAAAGCGAGACCCTGTATCAAAAAGAAAAAGAAAAGAAACAAACAAAAGGGTAAGAGCAGGTTGTTTTACAACATTTTTTGCAATAACTAAAATTGGTAGGTGTAGATTAGTGTAGTGTGAAATTCTAAAAAGAAGTGTCATCGTGAATGTTTTCTGAGAGTCATTTTGAAGAAGAGTTAGGATGTTGTTTGATGGATGATAATGAATATCCATTCCAGAAAGGGGGTCTGATTTTGAAAAGACTTTAAAGAGGTCTGCTCAACTGAAGCAAAAATGATCCCCAAATAATTTTATGAAATAAGGTTGCAAAGCAATAAAAAGAGGTAATGGTGACTCTGCTAAGTGTATGTGGGAGAGAGCTTGATTGATGGGCCAGTGGAGAGAGGTGCTTAGTTTTCCAGTAATATTTATCAGCATTTCCAGTACCCCATCTAAATAAAAACAATGTGCTTCCTAAGTCAGCACTTCAAAGCAGGTCTTCTGGCCCCCTAGTTTGACTAGAACAGACTCCAAGCTCTACTTTACGCCAAGACTGCTATAATTAATGGGCCAAATTTCTTAGCTGTTGGAATCGTGAGCCTTGGAGACTACCAGCACCTTGGAGACTACCAGATCTTGCTAGAAGTTCTGTTCTCCCCATTATTAACAGTGTGGCCATCTCTAGAGATTTAACATCTCTAAGCCTCTCTTCCCTGATTAGTGAAAAGATTACAGAAGCGACTTCATAAAGTTATCTTGACAATAAAAAGAGAAAATGGGCTTAGCATTTAGTATAGTGCATGTAATCACCATTCAGTAAAAGGCAGTTATTCATTGTTATTTGAACTGAAAACGTAGTATTATCTAAGATGCATTTGAGCCTGTAACGGGATTTAAGGAGAACAGGAATACAATTAAAATCTCATGAAGATGACTGCTCTCATGCTGGAAGGCAGTGGACTTAGGTTGCCAACTGAAGCTCAGAGTCCAAGTTCAGCTGTCCTTCGGCACTAAACCGTTTCTTTCCTCTAGCTGCCTGTGCAACAATGGTCATTTGCCATCCTGATATGTGTGTGTGCACTATAAATAGATGTGTGTTGTTTTTTTTTCAAAAAAAAGAAAGAAAAAGAAAATAAAAAGAAAGAAAGAAAAAGAAAAGAAAGGAGAAAGAAAGAAAAAGAAAGAAAGAAAAAGAAAGAAAGAAAGAAAGAAAGAAAGAAAGAAAGAAAGAAAGAAAGAAAGAAAGAAAGAAAGAAAAAGAAAGAAAGAAAGAAAGAAAAAGAAAGGAAGGGAAAGAAAAGGGAAGGGAAAGAGAAGGGAAGGGGGAAGGGGGAAGGAAGAAGGAAGGAAAGAAGAAAGGTGTATTCGTGCCTGTGTTCCCAGCTACTTAGGAGCCTGAGGCAAGAAGATGGTTTGAAGCCAAGAGTCTGAGCCAGCCTGGGCAACACAGCAAGACCCTGTCTCTAAAACAAATGAATAAAACATAAAAAATAAATGAATAGATTTTTTCTAAATCAAAAAACATGATTCCACTTTTTTCCATCATTGAACGTTTTTGGTAATAAATGGATTTCTGAGGCTGTTTTAAATGATAGAGTTTGTTGTTCAACGCCCCACTAGCAGCACTGTGAGCCATTACACTAGCAGTTGTGAAGCTGCATTATAACACAGGGACAGTCACTGGGCCCAACACTTTACATCAAAATAGGCAAGCCTCTGTGAGGCAGCTTTGAAATCCCAGAGCTGTGGTCAAAGTACGGACCTCCTGGAAGGACAAAGTGTTCTGTTTGTGTAGCACAAGGGTGTGGCTTTTGTAGCTAGTAAAATAATCTGAACACAAAGGCCTCCAGATCCTGCAGAGCACTCTGCAGTGAACTGACTCAGCGGAAAACGGTGGGAAAGGAAGCTGGTTCTTAGATTTCAGAACCCTCCAAAGCTACACCCACCCTGCTTAGTTCCGACCCTGTGCAACAGGAAGGGGGTTTCATCAGCTAATGTGTGTGCACACCCACGCAGACACATCCACTAAGCAGAAGACAGGATGAGAAACGCGGTGGGAAGGAACTCTAGTGGAGCCCAGTGTGTGCTCTTTGCAGTCTCTTGCCAGACTCCTGCTTTTTCTTCCTTTCGCTCATGCAAAACCTAGTTGCTCTCACAGACTGAGGAAGGGAAGCCCTCTGATGATGTGGAGCCACTTTTAGCAGCTGCTCTGAAAAAGGCTGCAAAATCAAACATCCCCAGTTAGCATGGGGTGGATTGCTGAATATTGTGAAGTAATCATAGAAGCTTTGATTGTCAATGTCCACTGCAGATCTGTGTTTTGGGAGCAAAATATTGATATGTTACACATTTCATGAATGCAAATTAATTGGACAGTTAAAATCTATCTAAGGTGTCAGTGGTATGCTTTTTTAGGTTCTATATACACACATACCCCACCTACCATCACCAATTTAGGCTTCATCTCAATAAACAGAATACATGTTTAGAAACTTATATAACTTAAAATCCTCTGGTCCCTGAAAATTAAGAAAAAGGGGTCTGAATTTTTCATAATCAGTCCATATTGATTCCCCTCATAATTGCTCGAGTTTAATTTCATCAGATCATTTTGCCTAAAGACCGCTTAGCCACCTTTACCCAAAGATGTGTAAACTTCTCGTCAAATAGACTACATTTCAATGATCTGTGGAACTTACATTCCAAGGAAACACATAGGAAAAAAAAGAATCATTTACTAGGATGAACCAGAAACACTATATTGATTTACCTTTCCTGAAACTACTAAAAAGCCCAGTAACAACACATTTCAAAAATTTTTTAATTCATTAAATTGTATATAATACATTTCCAAAAAAGTTGAAAATATGCATGGACAGTTAGCAGAAGCTTTATTGTGAGATTTTTCTCAAAAAACATTTATAAAGTTAACCCTAGAGCAACCTAACATGTTGACAGTTTCCTGAAAATTAAAATTCAATACATTATTTAATGTTTTATTAAAGTTTTGAAAACAAAAGGTTAAAATACCTCTAATTGGTAAAATATATGACTTCCCTTCCCTTCACCAAGATTACTAAATGTATTAGAGTGGGTTTTGTGTATGTGTGTTTATCTGCATGGTTTTTGTTGGACAGTGATTTATTTCAAAGCTTTTCTTTCTATAACTGGATTACCTGACTCCTTTTTTATTCTAAATGTTCTGAAGAGCACAATTGGGAGCAGTAAAAGATAAACTGCACTGTCTGTGTAATAACAGAACTCCAAGAAAGGTGAAGTTTCTTATAAAATATATTGCAGTTAGAGAATATTTCATTCTACAATGCACTGTCCTTGAGAATGAACATTTATCGTTGGAAGATGTGTATTCACCCACTGAATAGTGTGTACTGAATATCTAGTATACACTAGGCAGTGTTCTACCTTCTAGGAATACAGTGGAGAACAAGGCAGACAACTTTCTTGCTCTATTAGATCCCACAGCCCAGTGAAGGAAGACAAACATTAAACACACAAACAAGAGAATACCAAGTCATAGTAAGCGCTAGGAGAAAATTACAACAAAATGTAATTTTACCTAGCAAATAAAATACAGGAGACTAATTTATAAGTGTGCCTGTGGATGTGGATAGAGAGTTCAGGAGAGAGAGAGACACATCAGGATACAGTACCCCAAAATATGGCACCTTGGCATAGTGAATATTTTAAGCTGAAGGAATTTGAGAAAATAGTGTAAGCAGGAAGGTCTCTGTGAACTTCCTCCTCCTTTCTCCCCTGAAGCAGGTCATAAAATCAGGAAGCATGTTCTGACCTCCCACTAAAGCAGTACATAAGATCCTTATGTGAGAGGTGCTTCCCTATTTCTGGAGGAAGGGAATATCCTTATCTCCAAAGACACAAGAGTCCCAGAGAGTGATCTGAACAAATAAGCCTTGACAAGTTTCTCTCGGCTCATTATACGTAGCTCATATCCCCTTTGTCCTATCATATTTCTCCATGACTTTCCACTTTTCATCAAACCTACTATGGAAAAACATTCAGGTTGAAAACTGTTTATTGAGTTTTCATTTCCTTCTAAAGGTTCCTATGTCACATAAAACTGATAATAAATAAATGTGTATGCTTTTGCTTGTTAGTTTTTTGTTTGATACAGGGGTCTCAGGCACTGAACCTAAGATAGGTAGAGTAAAAATATTTTTTCTCCCCTACAATACACACATACTCTTAATTCTGCTGTGACCATGGTTCCCAATCATGATACTATGGACCTACAGAAGTGTTATAGAGTGTTTTTAAATTTTTAGGAGAACACAGAAACATCTGTCAGACACTATGCAAATTGCTACTACTAAATTTGGGCCTAATTGCTTAATAAACGAATGAGGTATTCCTATTTTCCTAGAGTCACCATGAAAAACTTACTCAGATGTTAAGGGTGGAATGAACTAGGAACATTTGAGAATCTTTGTGCTAGGAACAGCTTTAATGCCTATGTGTGTACATAGGAATGGCTTTGTTGCATTGTTTTTAAATTAAACTGAAACCATATTAAAAAGAAATACTTTCAATCTATGTTTTTCTTTCTTGAAAACAAATTTTATAAACTTACTCTAAGCAAATCCTCAACCAGATTTTCATATTTCAGTTTAGCATTCATATTTACTGCCACTGTGACTTGGAACATTTCATATTACTTTTATTTCTCAAATTTTTATATTTTAAAAGACCTCTGATATTTATTATGATTGCAGATATTATAACTTAAAAATACATTGACTTTAGATATTTGTTGGCAGAAATACAGAATGTTATGAACTTTGCGTTACAAAAGTTTAAATGAATAAACTAATATACTAGCAACTCATAATTTTATTTCTGCCATGTAATATTCTATACCAGTAAAGTTTAGCAAATGATAAACATAATTTCAATAAGCTTATGAAATTGCTGAATTTCAGAATGAAGTCTATTGTTGACATTTCATTTCACCTGCTGGGAGACAGACACACTAGGTTTTCCATGAAAGATAAGAACATACTGGAAGATTACTGTGAAAAATCTAAAAGAAAAGGTGCCAACTCCATGTCCTCTGTCAGACTTTATAGTTTTAACTATACATTACCAAACATTTAGGAGTGAACAGAATTCAATTACTTGCAAAATCATTATACAATGTCATTAGCTAATAAATCTGAGGACAAAGGTCTCCCTAACCATGTTACAGGATATTCCTCCAGTGGTTTCAATAGTTTGGTAATTATCCATATTACACAAGAGTCATGAGCATTACAGAGGCAAGTCTAGCCTGCTATGCTTTATTACTGCTATTATTACTGCTGCTGTTTTTTCAAGAACTTTCAGTAAATGCTTGTCAAATGACTAGTTTAGCTGGAAAATTAATCATTATTTTCAAATCAGTTGTTACTGTGAGCCTTAATATTTCTATCACTAAATGCAAAGTAATACTTATTACCTTTTTTCTTGAGACTCTGTATAATAAGGGTAGTATTATAATTTGCTGAATATTATGCTTGATAGTATTATTGTGAAAATATTTTTCTTACTAATAACAACCCAGAATGGAAACACTCAGAAGAGTATTTTCCTTTAACAACTTTGAAAACAAATTTTCAAAAATTTTTATCTACTAATATGACATTTATCTTTTTTACCAGAGTTATGAGTGAAACCAAAGGGAATAAAATGAAGGCCTTAAAAGAATGAACAAGGAGACTGTGCTTGACTTGGTGACTTTCTAGTTTTAAAAGTAGCAGTGAAGAAACCATCTAGATTCAAAGTAACGGTGAGTAATTCTACCTACACTAAGACAGGAGCTCAAGACGATGACTGAGGCAGAATTTCTAGATACACAGAAATGAGTAGAAACACAGAGACAGAGAGACTGCCAAACTGCAGTCATTCATGTGACTACTTAAACATTTTGAGTTTACATGAATTGCCTATGAACTCTGTGACTGTCAAAGCCGTAAGAAAAGTGTTGGTGGGGTGCAGTGGCTCACACCTGTATTCCCAGCACTTTGGGAGGCCGTAACAGGTAGATCACCTGAGGTCAGGAGTTCAAGACCAGCCTGCCCAACATGGCGAAACTCTGACTCTACTTAAAATACAAAAACTTAGCCAGGCATGGTGGCGGGCACCTGTAATCCCAGCTACTCGGGAGGCTGAGGCAGGAGAATGGCTTGAACCCGGGAGACAGAGGTTGCAGTAAGCCGAGATCACGACACTGCACCCTAGCCTGGGAGACAAGAGTGAAACTCTGTCTCAAAGAAAAAAGAAATTCTGTCTCAAAAAAAAAAAGTGTCACTGTGCTGTGTCCAAGATGTAATCATAATGAGCCCTTCATGCAAACTCCATCCTGTTACAACCAGCTTTCAATAGGCCTGAAATGTTTGTTAAGGTGTGACCCATTATCCATGTCACATATCAAATATACACAGATGATTTCAGTCATAAGTAATACTACTACTTAGTTAAGAAATATTTTTATTTTATAAAACATATAATTGGGGTAGTGGTATGTTTTAATATTTAAAAAATTGGCCATTTCTATAAGGCATAGAGAAAGGTAGCTTTATTTAGTGGTATGTTTCAATATTTAAAGAACTGTCCATTTCTATAAGGCTTAGAGAAAGGTGAATTCTGTATTACATGACTATTCCCATTTTTTGTAATCTCAATATTTTGTCTTTTTACATGGATTTTATTTGAAAATTGAACATATCAAGTTTTAGAAGGCCAGTACTGAGATGTCATAATGGCTTCCTGAGCTAGAATCTGAGACTCAGTTTTTACAACAGAGGATCTATTTATCTCTCTGATGATTTAGGGCAGAAAACAGGTTGAGAATCATTAATCTGGATTTATTTATTCTATTTGCACAATGTAATTCTGGACCAATTTCTCCAAGTGCCTAATATCCTTTCTTGGAAGTTATGGAGCAATAACTTTTAATTGGAGAGTGATAAAACCAACCCACATTCCCACATTGTTGAGATGCTTAACTAATAAGCATGTTTTAAAGGCACTTACACAATGCAGAACCCTTTAACCAAAAAAATAAAAATTGATTTGACTACTAAGTCCATTAACTATGCACAATGACACATTTGAACAAAAATTTTAGAATATTGGCAGTATTTGGTAATATAAAAATATTTTTAACAGTGGCTTTAAGAGCCACCAAAAATATACAGTACTAAAAAAATTATATGGTATTAAACAAAATGAAATTCCAATCCATTGCAAAGTCAGAGGTTATATGCAAAATATGGCAAAGGCTCCCAACCTGAGGGCTGGAAAAAACAGGACACCAGGCCTACAAGGAATAGTTGTGTTTCCTGTTGCTCAGTTACCGTCCTGACCATGAAGGGAGATTTCACTGTGTCTAACTTTTTCTCGTCCTCTATAGCATGACTAGAGCAGAAGAAAATAGTTGAGAAAAAGCCAGAATTCAGAAGACCAACCAGAAATTAACCTTTACCATGTGGATTGTCTCTTAATGAAGAGACAAATCATTCTGCTGCTTATGCAAAATGTGTTGCTCTCTTCTCTGTATTATAGCGTACCTCAGTTTCTTCCTGAAACTCTTTGTATTCCTCTATTATAACTCTTAGACTATTATAGGAATTATTAATATTTTAACCTGTCTGCTTGCTTTATCATATCTGAACTTTGCAGACTCTGTCTCATTCATCTTCATATGCCTAATGCTTGTTACCATTAAGTATTATGAGTGAATACATAAAGATAAAATATTAGAATATATTTTTAATTTTTTTTTTTGACAGAATCTTACTGTGTTGCCAAGGCTGGAGTGCAGTGGCACAATCTCGGCTCACAGCAGCCTTTACCTCCTGGGTTCAGGCAATTTTTGTACCTCACCCTCTAGAATAGCTGAGATTACAGGTGTGTGCCACCTGCTAATTTTTGTATTTGTAGTAGAGATGGTGTTTCACCATGTTAGCTAGGCTGGTCTCAAGCTTCTAACCTCAAGTGATCCACCTGCCTTGGCCTCCCAAAGTGCTAGGATTATAGGCATGAGCCACCACGCCCGGCCTATTTTCAAGTTCTTAAAAAAATTAAGAATAAACTCGATTCCCAGAACCTTACTCCTATACACATAAAAATGCAAAAATCTATCTTTAAATTTTAATTTAGATGTCAAAATATGTTATTCTATTTCTTTCTTCCTCCTCTTTCATTCCATCCTTTACTCTGTCCTTTACTTACTATTCATTGAAAAAGCAGTTAGACGCATCTGAGTCACAGCACCAAAAAAAAAGAAAAAGCAATTAAGTAAAAAAGGGTAGGAAGTCAGTCTAGCAAGCTTGGTAGATTAACTACATATGGGGGGATTGAGCAATTAATACAGTAAGATAATAGAAGCCATTATCATCATACTATCAGAGAAGGAATACATGAATATGACAAGGAAGAAAACTATAATAAACCCTTGTGGTGACAGGAAATAGGAATTGGAGGTGTTGGTGTGTACTCATAAATATGTGTATATATAAATATATAAGTAGGTAGTTATACATACACACACATATATGAGGGAGAGAAAAAGAGGGGGAAATAGAGCAACAGTGATATGCATGTATATAAATTATTTTTCCACTGAGGGAGGCCTAGAAGGAGTAGTATCCTTGTAGCATATTTAATACCGAGATCTTGGTTTCTAAATGCCGCTCTACTGAAAGAAACAGGGCTTACTGGAGGAATGGCTTATCTCAGGACAGGGACAAGGAAAGAATAAATGAACTTGAATCATCCGATTGTGTCAGGAAGTAATGAAGTGTTGAAAGAATAATGAGAACATGTCAAAAGGACACAGAAGCCAACCTGGAAAAGCGTTTACTCCTACTGGTCAAATCTAAAACAATCTGAGCATAAAAAGAAATGATGATAGTACTGAATTACAGTATATTGAATAAAATAGGAATTCATGAGTCCTCAATGATATAGATAAATAAATGGGGCACTTAATATTAAATAATATAGAAGGAGTGAAAGCATTAGAAAATCAACATTTTTCAACCAATATAGTAATAATCAGGCAAGACATAGCAATGAATGCTAAAACTAATGGGTAAAAGTAGGTGGAGGAACAGTATTTTACAGTCTCAAAATTTCTCCCCACAAACCAATTACTCATTCCAAAATATATAAAAACATTGTACCTTTACAATAGAGAAGCCTCACAGATGCCATCTTATTTAAATGATCAAAGTTAACATCGCTAGTAACAGGAAACATTGACACCATGTGCCACATGACAGGATGCAAGGAAATAGCAAAGCATCACTTCTGTGAAATTTTGTCAAAATATGCATTACCTGGATATAATTACAAGGAAACATTAGATAAACCCAAATTCAGGGACAGTTTCCAAAACAACTGACCTATAATTTTCAAATATGACATGGCCATGAAAAGAAGGAAGAAGAAACTGTTCCATTAAGAGACAACTAGATACCATACTAATGCTGGACTGCATCCTTTTACCATAAAGGACATTATTAAAACAACTGGCCAACCCTGGATGAGGTCTCTGCATGAAGGGTATACATAACTTTTTTTATACGATTCTTACAACTGTTCTCTGGCTTTCAAATTGTTCTAAAATTGAAAGTGAAAAAGAAATGTGTGAAGTGCTAGTCCTTGACTCTGACTTGGATGATTAAATATCCTAATAATCAAGTTCATATAAAAAATAACTTGATATATTTGTATAACCAAGTTCAAACATTGTGAACAGATAATAAGTGGTGACTCACAAAATGCCTCACCTGTGAATTACCAGTAATATTATTAGTAGTACTTAACATTCATGTAGCACCCACATAGTTGTACATAATACAGCAAAGTAATGCCTCCCTCAAGGAGCTACTTTTCTAAGAAAGACAAGCTAATATACACACACACACACACACACACACACACACACACACACACACACACACATATATATATATACATTTATCCAAATACAATGTTTTCAAAGAGATGTAGAACCATAGGTTAGATGTCACAAGGACAGTTGATTCAGACTATTTCTCTCCCTTTTATTTCAGGTTTAAAGAGTCACAAATCCAGGTGTTCACACATTGCCAAATTACTACTCTGTAGTTTGAAAAGAATGACAATGACATCCTGTTTGTGGTCATAGCTAATTTAGTATACACTACACCTGTAAAACTCCAGGCCATCAACATTTCAGGAAGGCTATGTAATCAAAGAGGTGACATTTATTACTTAGAATTATTGGTGACTTCCAGGGCACAGCACAAGCCCTCTCTCCACCTGACTTTCAATTATAACAGAGGGTCAGAAGAGTCCAATAAAGGCAGAACCTGAAGATGTCTGTGGCTGCCTGCTGCTCAGACAGATCTGATCTGCAGATCAGAGCTCCCTGAATATTCCTTTCTGTAGTCAAGAGGCAAAATTTTAGTGCCGCCTCCTGAAAAATCTCTTTGATCCTCTCATGTTTACTTATGCCAAAATAATCCACCCTTAACTCTTCCAAAAGAGTTTTAAAATTTGCTTATCTACTTTTATTAATTATAATATAGACCAGAGACTGCCATGTGCAGAATTGGTATAGATATAAAAATTACATGGGGAGTGAGCCATAGCTCATTCAAACTTCTGGAGAATTTCTGAAAATGATATTACTTGACACAATGTCAGAAACTGCATATGTGTTCTGTACAAACCTCATTATATTTGGGCATCTTAGACAAAATTTTATTGGTAATCTAATAAGATGATAATATTGTATGATAACTAAGAACAGGGCAAGATTCTAAATACTTAACATGTATTGATTCTTATAATCCTTATAACAACTCTAAAGGGGTATATTATTGTTATCCCATTTAATAGTTGAGAATAGCATGGCTCAGAGAGGCTAAATAACCTTTCCAAAGTTATATAGCTGAAAAATGGCAAAACCAGCATTTTTATCTAATCAGCCTGGTTCCAGAACCCAAGTCTTAATAATATCATTCTTTCTGTCTCTTAGAGAGCTCTTACATATCATCCCATCACACTTTTAGTCTAATTTTTTCTTTTCTATTCATCAGGTTTGAATCACAGCATTTCAAATCTAAGAAATTACAAATAATCACTCCAAGATACATAGGTGATTCATCACATTCCAAAATATGTTAGCTAAATAAAAATGATATCAAGAAGACTGGTCACAGTAACTCATGCCTGTAATCCCAGCACATTGGGAGGCCAAGGTGGGAAAACTGCTTAAGTCCAGGGCAACAGTGAGACCCTAGTCTCTACAAAGAATACAAAATTAGCCAGGCGTGGTGGTGTGGGCCTGTAGTCCCAGCTACTCAGAAGGCTGAAGCAGAAGGATCACTTGAGCCCAGGAGGTCAAGGCCACAGTGAACAGTGATCATGCCATTGCACTCCAGCCTGGGTGGCACAGTGAGACCCTGCCTCAAAACAAAACAAGTTTAAAAATTTTAAAACCCCCTGCAAATCATATCAAGAATTTAAAGTATATCTGAAATGGAAATTGACAATTTAATCTGATAAATGCAAATAGAAGATATTGAGGCTTAGATTAATGGGAAGACTATCAATAACAATTTATTAAAACAAAACTCAGCAAAGGCTCTGCTTCTCCTTACTCCCAATCCGTGTCCATGCTTGTAGGGAAACATATATTTTAGTCTCTGGATAAATAAGTGCTTGAAATACTCAATGTTTCTAAGTACACTCAGAAATGAAAATTATTATAGGACCTAGTAAAGACTAAATTAAAGATTCCATATATGACCACTATAGAGAATAGTTTGGATATTCCCCAAACCAGAAATAGAGCTACCATCTGATGTAGCAATCCCATTGTTGGGTATATCAGCATATTGAAGGAAATCAGTATGTTGAAGAAATATCTGCACTCCCATGTTTGCTGCTGCACTGTTTATAAGAGCAAAAATTTGGAGGCAATCTAAGTGTACATCAACAGATAACTGGATAAAGAAAATGTGCACATATACACAATGGAGTACTGTTCAGCTATAAAAAAGAATGATATTTTGTCATTTGCAAAAACATGGATGGAATTGGAAGTCATGTTAAATGAAATAAGTCAGGCACAGAAAGACAAACTTCATATGTCTGCACTTATTTGTGGGAGTTAAAAATTAAAACAATTGAACCCATGGAGATACAGAGTAGAAGGATAGTCACCAAAGGATGAGAAGGGTAGTGAAGGGGTGGAGAGGAAGTGGGTCTGGTTAATAGGTACAAAATAAAAGTAGATACAAAGAATGAAGAAGATCTAATATTTGATAGCACAACAGGGTCACTATAGTCAATAATAATTTGTTTATTTTAAAATAACTAAGAGAGTATAATTAGATTATTTGTAACACAAAAGATAAATGTTTGAGGGTGTAGATATCCTATTTTCCATGATGTGATTACTATGCATTACATGCCTGTAACAAGGCATCTCATCTTCCCGCTTTAGTATGTACACCTACTATGTACCCACAAAACTTTAAAAAAAAAGAATCTGTAGTTTGGAAAAAAAGTCTCTGATCTTTTAAAAATATATATTGATCAAATAAAAGGAATTACAAAGGAATAAATTATACCTTATACCCTCTTTTTAAAATTATAATATTATATATATGAAATCAATGTAAATGTTTATGTATAAATAGGATTCATATTCTAGAATAGTATAAATAATGACAGGCTAGTGTCAAACATCTCTGAAAAGACAGATGGAAGCAAAAATGAAATGAATGTAGTAGCATATAGATCAGCTGTGCTTTACTTCATGTTTTTTGTTTGGAAAGAAAGCAGCTTTTTCTGGAATCTTGGTCTATATTGAGTCATGCTGGGGCTTTCTTGGCTCAAGGCTTCACTTTTTATTATTATCTGTTAGCAACCACATCTGGAAGAATTGCTTTCTTTTTCACCCCTAACATGGTAGCTTTTTGTAGTTTCCTCATGCTCTACAGTCCTATTATAGAAGAATCATGAAACTAATATATGGGTGAAAGAAAGAATATGCTTTTCCTCGTGCTGCTTTGGCTAAATATCTCTATAGTCTCATTTACCCATATCCAGGATTTTTTTTTGTTTTTGGAGACCGAGTCTTGTTCTATGGCCCAGGCTGGAGTACAGTGTGGCAATGGCGTGATCTTGGTTCATTGCAACCTCTGCCTCCAGGGCTCAAGCAATTCTCCCGCCTCAGCCTCTTGGCTAATTTTTGTATTTTCAGTAGAGACAGAGTTTAGCCATGTTGGCCAGGCTGGTCTCAAACTCCTGACCTCAGGTGATCTGCCTGCCTCAGCCTCCCAAAGTGCTGGGATTACAGGCGTGAGCCACGATGCCCAGGACTTTTTATTTATGGGATTTCAAAGCCCTCAATCTCTGATTGAAAAAAAAAAAAAAATACAGAAACAAACAAACAGATATTCACAGAGAGAGATTTCTTCCTGGATGGCCTCATTCCCAACAAGGTTTCTGCCATTCTGACAGCACCAGTTACTTGGTTCGAAAACTGTTTACTCAATTTTAGCTCAAGCAACTTAGACATCAATAAGCACAAACAATGCAAGTTTTAACTTTTTATTATTACTTAAATTTTGACTAAGTTTTATTTGCAGCAAAAGAATATAAATGCTGCTTCATTTAAAGAAAATATAATTTGAATGCACATCTGTAATATAAAATAATTGATACAGTTTCTAAAATTGAAGAGACCTAGATTCAACATGTAGCTGTAACTTAACTGTGTGACTTTTGGCAAGTTACTTAACCACCTTAAGTTGATTTGCTTTTCTGTGTGACTAATAGTGCTACTTTAAAAATCCCATCACTTTTTCTGTTTTGAGACAGTCTTGCTCTGTTGCCCAGGCTGGAGTGCAGTAGCTCAATGTCAGCTCACTGCAATGTTTGCCTCACCCGTTCAAGCGAGTCTCATTCCTCAGCCACCCAAATACCTGGACTTACAGGCATATGCCACCACAGCCAGCTAATTTTTGTATTTTTAGTAGAAATGGGATTTCTCCATGCTGCCCAGGCTGGTCTCAAACTCCTGACCTCAAGTGATCCACCTGCCTTTATCTCTCAAAATGCTGGGAATACAGGCATAAGCCACCACACCTGGCCTTCATAGCTATTTTTAATTTGTAAATATAGACATAAACCAAATCTCTGGATAAATTTTTAGATGGCTTTCAGGAGACCACAAAAGTGAGATAAAAACAATAATCCAAGTTAATGACTTAGATATCGTTTAGACTAGGATGATATCAATAGAAATGTAGGCAAAAGAAAGCTTTAGTGACATTTTAAGAAAAGACATGACAAAACAACTAATTTAAAATGGAAATCAGGTTATGTCAAATCTTAAAACTTGTTAGTATCTTCCTATTGCTTTTAGAATAATATATATATTTTTTTTACTCTGTTCCAGAACAATCTCCCAGCTGAGACAGGAGAAAAAAACAGACAATTTTTGTTTTTTAATTGTTTGAAGGCATCAGAGAGCTACAAAGACAGTGAAAATGTGGGGAAAGATCTGAAATAACTCAAGTCCAGGAAACTGATCTAACTCAACCCCTGCTGCCAGTAACAAAAGTAAATTCTCTTTGGGGAAAGATAAACACCCTACTGAGCCTCAAATCATAACTAAAATTTTTATTTACAATGTTTGGCAGTAAATCAGATAAAAAGAAGAAATGTAAAAGAGCAAAAGTTGATTAAAATAAGAGACAGTGGCTGGGTGTGGTGGCTCACTCCTGTAATCTCAGCACTTCGGGAGGCCGAGGCAGGTAGATCACGAGAGGAAGAGACTGAGACCAGCCTGGTCAACATGGTGAAACCTGGTCTCTATTAAAAATATAAAAATTAGTTGGGCGTGGTGGCCTGTGCCTGTAATCCCAGCTACTTGGGAGGCTGACGAAGGAGAATTGCTTGGACCCAGGAGGCGGAAGTTGCAATGAGCCAAGATTGTGCCACTACACTCCAGCCTGGGCAACAGAGCCAGACTCTGTCTAAAAAAAAAAACAAAAACAAAACAAAACAAAATAAAATAAGAGACAGACCCATAGATACCTAGATGTTGGTATTACCTACAGGTGCTTCAGCTATGTATTCAAGAAGCTTTACAAATCTCTAACAAAAGAGTATAAAGGAAACCACCCCTAGACACATAGTCCCACTGCAAAAGCTTAAAACAAAGAAAAAATCTTATAATCAACCAGAGAATAAAAGACATACTACCTTCAAAAGAGCAAAAGTTAGACTAACAGCTGACCTCCCAACAAAAACAATGGAAACAAGAAGAAAATAGAAGGACATGTGTGATATTATGAGATATATATAGAGAGATATGATACCTATATATATAGGCTTTTGTTCATAGCTCCTGGCTTATAACTCCCATATCCCTTGTTACAGTATTTAATGTTGGCGCACTTAAAACACAGATATAGGCCTCAGAAAACAGAATCCCTATTTCTTACCTCCTGACTCCTTTCATCTGCTCCTCCTTTCCCAAAGTCAGAAATCTTCCCTGCCTTTCTGTCTTGGAGCTGGCCATAAAGACATTCTCTGACCTAACTTACGTGATTGTAGGTCTTAAGACCTCCATTTCAGAAGGGGTCCTGCCGCATTCCCTGGAAGAAAGAATGCAGCACAGAGAGGACAAAAAGAATCTGAACCAGATAGGCCTTGTTGAGTTTCCCCACTCAGCCTATTAGTAGTAGATCATATGCTTTGTGTCTAATCACAGTTCTACACAGTTGTCGATTATACCTATCCCATGAAGCCTCCATAAAAGGCACAAGACTGGGTTCAGAGAGCTTCTGGATATCTGAACACATTGAGGCTCTGAACCTCTTCCCCCATACTATTCCTTGTGCATTTCTTCACCTGAATCCTTTGTAATATCCTTTGTAATAGACCAGTAAATGACTCTCTTGGCTCTGTATAGTTACATCTGGCTTCACTTGAGTGAAAGTGCAAGTGGAAAGTGGGAAGAGAGAGAAAAGATCTCCTTGGTACCTCAACTTGGCCTTATGGTGACATCTTTCCTTGAAGGGTGCAACAGGATCAGGAGAAAAAAAAAGCAAGGAAATAAACTGATAAACATATATTACGTTTCCCTGAATTCTGCAAGCCACTCTAGCGAATTAATCAAACCCAAAGAAGGGGTATGGAAACTCCACATTGAAGCTGGTAGGTCAGAAGTTCCATAGGCCTGGACTTGTGATTGATGGGGGTCAGAGGTGGTCTTGGGTACTGAGCCCTAAACCTGTTTTTTTTTTCTTTTTGAGACAGTTTCACTATTGTCACCCAGGCTGGAGTGCAATGGTGCAATCTCGGCTCACTGCAACCTTTGCCTCCAGTGTTCAAGCAATTCTCCTGCCTCAGCCTTATGAGTAGCTGGGATTACAGGCGCCTGCCACTTTGCCTGGGTAATTTTTGTATTTTTAGTAGAGACAGGGTTTCACCATGTTGCCCAAGCTGGTCTTGAACTCCTGACCTCAAGTGATCCACCTCTCTCAGCCTCCCAAAGTGCTGGGCTTACAGGTGTCAACCACCGTGCATGGCTTCAACCTGTGGTTTTATGTGCAGGAAAATAGTATCAGAATTGACTTGAATTGGAGGATACCTAGCTGGTTTCTGCTACAAAATTGATTGCTTGTTTGCTGGTGGTGAGAAATTCTTGGTCACGGAAATCTTTCTGTGATTATTGCTGTTGAGTGAAAGGATAGCTCACTTTCTCAAAAATACTTTGAATTTTTTTCCCCACACTTCTGACATACTTTAAGGTATATTTGACCATAGAAAAACACATATTTGAAATGCCTGGGTCCATTTACATGCAGATTTTTTTCAATAAATAGATATGTTTTTGGAGATTTGGAGCAATTTGAAAAACTCACAGAAGAAATTTTAACTTTGGTAAGTTGAAATTTACCAAAACTTTCTCTCACACATTTACAGACCATACAGGACACCATTGGCTGTTGACAGAAATGTAAACAAAAATAAAGATGCAATATTCAATCATTAACTGCATAAAATTCACTATAGTACATATCTTACTACTGTAACAATTTCATAGCCACTTCCTGTGGCTATTGCAGTAAGCTCAAGTGTTGCGAGTAAGCTTAAGCTTAAAATGTTGTGTCATGCTCACACCTGTAATGCCAGCACTCTGGGAGGCTGAGGTGGGTGGAGGCCAACATGGCTAAATCCTATCTCTACCAAAAAATGCAAAAAATTAGCTGGGACTGGCGTACTCCTCTAATCTCAGCTACTTGGAACGCTGAGGCATGAGAATCACTTGAAACCAGGAAGCAAAGCCTGCAGTGAGCTGAGATTGTGCCACTTCACTCTAGCCTGGGTGACAGTAAGACTGTCTCAAAAAAAAAAAGGTCATGTTACACTAATCATTACCATTTGAGCAGTTGTCTCTCCAGTAAATTGTGTATTGCAATAAAAAGTGATCCCTCGGGCTGGGTTCAGTGACTTACACCCGTAATCCTAATACTTTGGGAGGCTGAGGTGGGCAGATCATGAGATCAGGAGTTCAAGACCAGCCTGGCCAATATGGTGAAACTCCATCTCTACTAAAAATACAAAAATTAGCTGGGTGTTGTGGCCTGTGTCTATAGTCCCAGCTACTCTGGAGGCTGAGGCAGGAGAATTGCTTGAACCCAGGAAACAGAGGTTTCAGTGAGCCGAGATCGCGCCATTGCACTCTAGCCTGGCAACAGAGCAAGACTCTGTCTCAAAAAAAAAAAAAAAAAAAAAAAAAGTAATCCTTTATGGTCTCACTTGTTTTTCACCATGTTTAGTGTAATATCATAAATCTTGAATAAGACCATGAGACTCATATGAATTGCCAAAAGTGGTGCTGGAAGTGCACTCAAGAAGCAGATAAAAGTGACAACATTAAAAGAAAAAGTTGAATATCTGGATATGCACCATAGATTGAGGTCTGAAGCTGTGGTTGCCCACTATTTCAGGCAGACTATTCATCTTGTAAGCAGATGACATGAGCTTACAATATCGATCAATACAGTACAGTACTTTTATCATCTATTTTCTCTTCCTTACGATTTTCTCAATACTATTTTCTTTTCTATAGCTTTATTGTATGAACATAGTATATAATGCATATCACATACAAATTATGTGTTTTCTGTTTGTTATCAGTAAGGCTTCTGGCCAATAGTAGGCTATTAGTGGTTAAATTTTTAAAGGAGCCAAAAGGTACACAGAGATTTTCTTTTTCTTTTTTTTTTTTTTCTCACGGGGTCTGTGGTCTAAGGGTCTCCTTCAGAGGCTCTAGGCGACAGCCCTCTCTGACTGCCCATCCCTCTGCCCACTCCCTGGGGAGAGGCAGCTTGTCCCCTGCAACCCACCAATGGCCCACAGTCCGAGGCCTCCCCGTCCAAGTTTGCTAGCCGCCTGAGGTTTCCCTTCTAACCTCCCCCAATCCAAACTGAAACCCGACCACACGTCGGCCTGCAGCCTTTGTCTGGGTAACATCTATTTGGCTGCCAACTATGGGCCACCTGGAGACCCCACTGCCCCAGGATCAGGGTGGCCAGGCCTCCCACAGCACCCATCAGCCATGTGCAGCCCTCATCAGGGCCATGCCCGAAGCTGTCATTGCACATGGTGTCAACTTCCCTCAGGGGACAGGAATAGGGTCCCCCCCGGGGAGGACAGAGGACAGAAAGGGGACATCTTGAAGGCCATGGGATCCTCAGAAGCCCCAGTTGGGGAGAGGTTCCCTGACACTTCTCCCTAGAGCCCACCTGTCACCTTTGAAGCCAGGCAGGGTGACCTTCCTCAGGGCACAAGCTCTCAGAACCAGCGAGGGCCAGGAAGTGCCCTGCACAGCAGCGAGACCAGGCTCCGGTGACGCAACATGCTTTGCTGAATGCACAAGGGGCCTCAGTGCCTTTTCTTACGAGGCTGTTGGAAACCCTGGCCTGCCCCAAGTGGAGCTGGCATCCCCGACTCTTCCTGCTGATCGGATAAGCTGAGAGCGACCACTGTCACAGCACCACAGGGTGGCTGGAAGTGCACTCGGACGAAGCCCTGAGGTCAGAGGTGACCTGAGCCTGGCCCTGCCCCCGGCTCTCAGAGGCTGGCCTGCTGCCTTCTGTAGAGCCACCCACCGAAGCCTGAGGAGGGACCGGGGAGTGCCCAGGCTCTCACTGAGGATCACGGGAGCGACTCCAGGATGAGAAAGGGCGCCACTCGGCCAGAGCTGCAGGACGCTGTCCTAGCCAGACGTGTGGGCAGTGCTCACACCCAGCACCACCCGAGGCCCAGTAAACTCCAGCTCTCCTGCCAGGAGGTGCTGATGACAGACCTGGAGACCGCCCCCGCAGGTCTCAGCCCCTGTGGCTCCAGCTCAGTGAGGGGATGGCCAGGAGCACCACGCTGCTGGTTCTGGAGACCAGGCCTGACACGCAGGCACAACACGTGAGCACGCAGACGCGAGCACGCACACGCAAGCACGTAGACGCGAGCACGTAGACGGGCAGAAACACCAACGGATCACATCTACCTTGTAGGTGGTGTTGATGGCGCCCACGGCGTTTGACAAGCGGCAGGGGTACACACAGCTTTTCAACTGTGTAGGGGTCAGTGCTCCTAATGCCCTCATTGTTCAAGGATTAACTGTACTAAAAGAAAATGAATACCAGCCTTGAAATTCTGTACACAGTGAAAATATCACTTAAAAATAAAACAAAATAAATCTTTTCAGAAACCAAAAAGGAAAGAATCTGTCTCTAGAATCTGTACAGAGAAAATACTAAAGGAAGTTCTTCAGACAGAAGAAAACTGATCCCAGATCCCAAAATTAAAATTTTGCTAGACTTTAATTCTAATGAACCTCTGGAGAATCAAGAAAAAACAGAGCACAGAAAGGATGAATATGCAACAAGTAATAATAGTCATGTCTCAGGGATCTTAAATGTGTTGAGCTGAAAATTCAAAAACAAAAGCCCATATATCACAGGGAGAGGAGGGTGGGGAGGATGGTAAATACAGTTTTAAAATCCTTTTATGTTTTTATATTGTCCAAAAAGTAGAAATGGTAAATGTACTAATTTACACTAAGATTTATTCTGTCAAGGATGTATGCTGCAACTATGGAATAACATAAAGAATAGTAAAAGAATGTATAGGCCAGGTGCAGTGGCTCACGCCTGAAATCCCAGCACTTTGGGAAGCTGAGGTGGGCGGATCACGAGGTCAAGAAATTGAGACCATCCTAGCCAACATGGTGAAACCCCATCCCTACTAAAACTACAAAAATTAGCTGGGCATGGTGGTGCACACCTGTAGTCCCAACTACTCAAGAGGTTGAGGCAGGAGAATCACTTGAATCTGGGAGGCGGAGGTTGCAGTGAGCCAAGCCGAGATTGCACCACTATACTCCAGCCTGTTGACAGAGTGAGACTCCATCTCAAAAAAAAGAAAAAAAAAAAAAAAAAAGAATGTATAACAATGGAGGAGGGGAATAAAAAGACTTAATAAATGTCAAAGAAAGAAAGGACATTAAAAATAAACAAATGGTCAAATGGAAAAATGTGGCAGATTTAAACAAAGTATCAGTAATTTGTAATTCAATATATAAAGACTAAATAAAAGCAAACTATAATTACAGATACAATTGTCAGTCAGATAAATGTTGTATTTTGATTTTGCATCTTCATATCCTGCCATTCTCTCCTTTGCTCATCAGTTCTAAGCATACTTAGTCTACTCGGGTTCTGTGATTTTTCCATCTCAGTGTCCTTGCACATAAAGTTCCCTCTGCCTAAGATGCTCTTTCTTCTAGTCTTCCCATACCTCTTTAGATAAATCAGAAAAATCTTCTCCAACCACTTTATTAAATGAAAGACAGCCCTATTGTTTTCTCATCTTTACCCTCTGTTTCCTTCATAGCACTTTTCCCATTTTTTATTTTCTAACTTTTGTCTGATACCCCTTTAGAATTAAGCTTCATTTATTTGTTAATTATGGACATATGTGAATGTTTAGTATGTATATGCCTCTCCCCCTGTAAGAGCTAGGGATATGGCAATGGATAAATGCCCACTCCTTGTGAAGCTAATTTTGTAGAGCAGGAAAGGCACACTACTCTTCTCTGTTTTGGTCATTGCTATATTCCAAACACCTAGCAGCATGAGGTAGTCTTTCATATACTTCTTGAGCGAATATTTGGTGCACTTGCTAAAAATCATGCCAGATGACTCATAAAGCTTCCTTCATAAATAACCTTGTAAGAGAGATAATGTTGCCATTTAAAGGTGAGAAGGCTGCAGCTAAGAGAAATTAAGTAACTTGGATTCAGTTACACGGCTAATACATGCCAATACTCTGTTAAATTTTAAATAAACATCCAGTTTCTAACATGAGGAGCTGCTGCTTGATCAAGCAAGAAGGCCCATCTTTCTCTATAGAATAGAATGAACATGTTTTATTTGATTAATCAAATGTGTCTTGAGTTTAGTCTGTTGGATGTAGGCCATTTAGATCTCCCCATTTTCTTCAAGTATTGCTACTGTCATAGGTCTTTTATTTTTCCTTACCATATCTGCTAGTCCTCAAATAATGGCTTTGATCATTGAAACCTGTGACATTCAAAGTTCTCAAGAGGGTTACAGAAAAAAACACTGTAGGAACTAGTTATTAATAGTACTTCGCCTCTAAAGCTTTAACTGATCTCTTGTGAGATGGGCAGGACTATTCGTAAATTTCTAAGATACCACCTATTAAGCATACAGTATATATAAAATCAGTAAAAGTGTCTATTCCCTATTGCCTTTCCCTGGGCTTACTCAAATTTCCCCTAAGACATCTGATCTGAGACATCCCTGGATCAGACAATGCTCTCAGTTTGGTTATTATGACATAAATGCCAAGCCAATGAAAAATGTTCTACTATATAGAAGAAAAGGGTCTAAGGTTAAGTTTCACTAGGCCAGTTCTATTTATGATCCCTTTATTCCTGCCATTAAAAGTATTATTCCTCTGGCATCCCCAGTCCACAATTTTTAAATTCCAAAGCAATGGTTTCTAAATCTGTCTGATCTAGGTGTGTTTAAAAAACATCCTACAAAGAGTTGGCATATAAATTACTGGAGCCATTTGCTAAAGATTCCATTCAAAATGTCTGAACTGCAGTCTAGGAATCTTGAGAGCTCTTTAAGCCATTCTGAAGCATATCCAGTTTAGAAAAATGCCATTGTTGGGAACTCCATTTTGTCACTCACCCATTTCAGGGTATCTTCAGGTAGACGGTAGATTAAGGGAAACAAACACTTTTCATTTGAATACTTAAGAAATACTTCAGCCCATTAGATGCCCACAATTTCTAATCACATGCTGTTTATTCAGTTTCTGCACTAAAAAGTAACATAGAAAAAAACCCATAAAACAAAAATTCAGATTCTTGTTGACATTACAAAGAGCTGCAACAGGAAGGTAAGCGTTCTTTTTCAACCAGAGACAGTTATATATCAGATGTCTTCCATGTAAACTATTTGAATTTTCTCAAAACAATTCAACTGCCTGAACTGAAAAAACTGCCTAGAAAAAAATTCCTCATGATTGTGGGAAATATTCATGTATCTCAATTTATAAAAAAGAGGTTCCTAAAGCATTGTGTGTAAATTTTTTATCCCAAATTGAGTATTTTAAATATACTTGAAGAACTGTATATATTAAATAGAGTCAACATTTCTACAAATAAGAGATTTTGTGAAACAGATGTACCTACAATGTAGTCCCACATAAAATAAAAATTCCAAGGGATCTTAAAATATAAGATTTTATCCCCAGTGAGATATACCTAAAGGACAAAGGGAACTACAACATTCTTAAACCATTACCAGTCATCCTATTGTTGACAGTGATACTGCATTGAGATTAAAGTGGAATAAAGCAAATAAACAACTGTGTGTTGCTCATAACTAATATTTTTGGCATGCATGAAAAGAAATAATATCACTGAAGCTAAATAAATACCTTATCATTCTGAATGTAAATCTTTGAATTGAAACTATCACTGTGAAACAATGATGTATTTAATCTTAAAAAAAAATGGAAGTCTAGTACAATTCACTGAAAAGGCCAGAAACAATGACAAATCCAGGAGTATAGACTTGGACTCTAAATATCATTTCCTAATAAAAGGAACCTGGCATCTTAGAAAAACAGCAGATCTGGGAAAGGAAATGTACAGGCTAAGATAGGGACTTTGTGTTCAATGAGAAATCAAATCAAAGATTACTAGGGTTATGTGAAAAAGACTCAGTTCTCTCTGAAGATGAGACAGTTTATGCATAAATAGGAATAATAAGCTGGAAGAAATGGAATTATATCAAATATATCTTGTCTGTTTGCTTTTTGAGAGAGTGTTTCGCTCTTATCGCCCAGGCTGGAGTGTAGTGGTGCTATCTCAGCTTACTGCAACCTCTGCCTCCTGGGTTCAAGCAATTCTCCTGCCTCCGCCTCGTGAGAAGCTGGGACTCCAGGCATGCACCACCATGCACAGCTAATTTTCTGTATTCTTAGTAGAGAAAGGGTTTCACCATGTTGGCCAGGCTGGTCTGGAACTCCTGACCTCAGTTGATCCAACCACCTCAGCCTCCCAAAGTGTTGGGATTACAGGTATGAGCCACTGTGCCTGACCTCAAAAATATCTTAATGTGTAAGTTTATAGCAATATTCAAACAACAAACTTCGTTGATCATCTCTTCAGGATGCTAAGAAATCAACTCATTTGAAAACTTGTAAATCAAGAGAAACGTGCATTTATCTTGCCTTACTTTCCTTTAAGAACTGAATCTAAGAATAACCAAATCATTACTGAGAAGTTTCTTATTATAGAAAGACTCAGTTAATAAATGAAGACTGATAGAATATAAAATGTCACCATTCTGCAGCTTTGATCTTGTAGGTTCTGTCCTCTTCAGTAGCCATAGTCACTTGTGGCAGGTTAATATTAATTGAAACTAAAAATTAAATTCCTTAGCCACACTAGTCACATTTCAAGTAGCTAGTGACTTCTATATTTGATAGTATAAACATAAAATATTTCCATCATTACAGACAGTTCTATTAGACCTCATTGACTTGAGACACTGAACATCAAACAACATCACAAACCTGACAACCAGACATAATACCTACTGATGGGAGTACAAAGCACCATCACCTCTGAGGTAGCCTGGGGCAAAAAAAGAAAACTACAGAAAAATCAAAGTACAAAGAACATGTAAACACTATGGAGATGCATTCAACAAAGCCCAGAATGTAGGAAACTACATAGGAGGGAATATTCAATCAGAGAGAGAGGAGAGAGGGAAAACATCTGTAGAGACACAGATTGACCAATCACAATGGGTAGACTAAAGTTCGTTGAATGCTGATTCCAAAAGCTTTTTACAAATTTAAAATAATAAGGGAAATCTAAATACTAGATGGATATTTGGTAATTTTGAAGTATATATTTTTTACATGTGATAGTGAAATTTTTTAAAGTATCTTTTAGACACATACACCAAAATGTTTATAAATAAAATGTAATTCCCAGAACTCACTTCAAAATAATCTGCAAGTGGAAGGAAAAGGAAAGTGGCATGGAAGGAAGTGGATGGAAGTATAGGAAACCAGATTGGCCCTGAGCTGGTAACTACTGAAACTAGATGACAGATACTTGGGTATTCATTATGTTATTCTACTTTTGGGTAAGGTTGAAATTTGTCATAATAGAAAGTTAAGATTTTACTTAAAGGTAGACCTTCACTGAAGTGAATCAACTTCAGTATCTCTCTTGAACCACTAATATAGGTAATCTCCACTTCAGTGCAACATAAACAGAAGACACAAAAGACCAAAGACTGAAAGTCACTGGAAAATAACACAGCATACATAATCACCCACAAATACAACCACCATCATCAACCAGATGTGCCCACAGATACTGCAAGTTTCCATTAAATGTCGGCATACAGATTCCTATCATTAGATAAAATTTGTGAATTACTGATAACAATCTTGAGGCATTTTGAAGAACCACAATGTATACAGACAATTTCAAATTTTTAATGTCTGAAAGTGAGGTATTGTATTTTGATGTGTATACACTAGAAAATAACCATGATTTTAAATTAAATTTTGTCTCTTCCAGAAAAAGGTAATATTGTGTTACAATAAAATGGTACTTTAGAAACCTAAGAAAATGATCCATATTTCAAGGGAATTTAGACTTTCACTAAGTTCCATCAAGTTGCCATTTTGTGATATGTATGAGTTCACCATGTTATATTCTCCACCCGACCCCGAACCTACCAAAACAAGTGTTTTCTTTCTCTTTTTCAATTTTTTTTTTTTTGAGGTGGAATCTTGTTCTGTTGTCCAGGCTGGAGTGAAGTGGCATGATCTTGGCTCACTGCAACCTCTGCCTCCTGGGTTCAAGCAATTTTCCTGCCTCAACCTCCCAAGTAGCCGGGACTACAGGTACCCACCACCATCCACCTAATTTTTGTACTTTTAGAAGAGACAGGGTTTCATCATATTGGCCAGGCTGGTCTCGAACTCCTGACCCTGTGATTCGCCCACCTCAGCCTCCCAAAGTGTGAGCCACTGCGCCCAATTAACAAGTATTTTCTTTAAATAGATTGATTATAACATATTCTGGCTATTAATAACTATCCATTGAATGCTAACTAAAGTGTCAGTTACTCTGCTAAATACTGCTTGATTTAATCCTTTTAATCAGTTATACCCCAATGGTAGATATAATCCTCAGTTTACAAATGAAGAAACTAAGGCTGCAAGTAAATTGCCCCAGATGAAATAATAAACATACTGATTCCTACTGGTTCACAATAGGTCAGTTTTTATCAAATGCTTGGCAATATGTGAAACAGTTTACAAACGTTATTTCAATCCTCTCAAAATTCTTAGTCTTCATTTACTCAGGAGGGCATTCTCATCGTGTTTCAAGGAATTTGCTAAAATATCACATCTGTAATAATGGAAGAACCAGGACGTGAACACTTATCTGACTCCAAAGCTTATGTTTTTAGCCAGTACGTTTAAAATCCTCCTAAACTAGCTTCCTATACAGGTATTCCCATATTTTTAATATTCATGCACAGAACTGGATACATACTCTGGCTGTCGTTTGTTAAGACTATTACTTCTGATGTTCATAGATTTTAATGTTAACATTATTACTTTACATTGGCACCTTATATTGGTTCATATTAAGGCTAAACACTATAGTATTGCATATCACCAGGATCCATTTCTAGCATATTCTGCCAAATTTAAATCTTAAAGGTAAAATTCCAGCTTGATGCTATACCCGATTCTCAATTGCATCAGCTGAATGCTGTTTTACATCATCTAAAGTTTGATAACACTTTTTTTGCATCTTTATTATTGTTGATGAAATTATTGTTTACATTACAGAGGAAATTGTTATACTAAATGGAACCTTGAAATACCAAAGAGTTCCTTCAAGGTCACCATGAATAATAAATGGAACAATCCTTGTGTCAAATGCCTTGTACAGGCTAGGTGCAGTGGCTCACACTTGTAATCCCAGCACTTTGGGAGGCTGAGGCAGCTGGATCACCTGAGGTTAGGATTGCGAGATCAGCCTGGCCAACATGGCAAAACTCCATCTCTACTAAAAATACACAAATTAGCTGGGCGTGGTGATGCACTTGTAATCTCAGCTGCTTGGGAAGCTAAGACAGGAGAATCACTTGAACACAGGAGGCAGAGGTTGCAGTGAGCCGAGGTCGTGCCACTGCACTAAAGCCTCAGCAAAAGAGCAAGACTCTGTCTCAAAAAAACAAGCCTTGTACAAACTAAGTCTATGCCTTTCCCTCTGTTCATAAACCATCATTCATTTAGGAATTCTTCCCATATATACATAGATTTATAACTTTATATTTTGTCTCCCAATAATTTTTCTGTCTTAGTATACTTCTGATGGTTTAAGAATACCATTTATAAATCATTTTAAGAATTATGCACATTTTAAACATTAAATATCTTTAAGTATCAAAATGTTTTTTCTTGAACTTTGTTCTTTGATAATAATTTGGATTCAGTTGAGCAGTCCTTAATATTTTGTATTAAACTAAGTAACTTCAAATACAAGAAAATATTTTAGAAATATGCACTAGGAAAAGGTGTGCCATAATAAAAACTAGATATAGTAGCATAGTCTAAACTCTTCAGGATTTAAAGATTCATTAAACTATGATGTTAATAAATAGAATAGGTGGTAGGGAACTTGAACTTAGCAATCTAGAAAATCTTATGATGAGTTTTATAGCTGAATTGTCTTTTATAAATCAACCTTTGTACAGTGTTCATCCTATTTTGTCTTTTGTTATCCATTAAATATGAAAAACCTAGATAACATTAATTTGGTTAAGTTCTTAGGCCACAAAGGATCAACACACAAACTTCTGAAATAGTTAAAATAGTACTATTTTATATAGTAGATAGACACAAAGTACAGGGAAACTGAAAAATCTAATTGATACACAGATTTTTTTTTCAGCAAGCTTTATTAATCCATCATGGATCTACTCATGTTTGCAGCAGATACCATGATTTCAGTATCAGTGAAAGAAGAAAAAAAAAAATCAAGCAGCCTTCAATGCCTGTCACATCTAAGCAGATCTAAACTACTACAGGACTAAACAGCCTAATTGGTCAGTTGTTTTTACACATCTAATTAAAAGCTTCAGCAAAACTGGAAATACATCAAAATTCAGTCAAATACTGTTCTCCTAGTGCTTCAAGTAGTTTATTGGTAGTTATTATCAACATTTCTACAAACATTCTAAGTGACCATCACTAGTGCAGGAATATTTAACATACGAAGGCTCCATATGAAGCTACTTCATTCATTTTCTGTGACACAAGAATCAAAGTTCCAAAAACTGTTATGCCACTAAAATAAACAAAAGAAAACAAAACAAAACAAAAAACACCCAAAGCAAAACAAATCTTGCTAGCAAACTGCAATTCTTTTCATGAGTTTCAAAACCAACAGCTGTTGGCTTCAGACAAAAAATAAGCTGATGTAGTAGTATATGATCACTGGAAATAAGTCTCTGTCTGTAGGTAAGAATTAGATAAAAGGTCCTTCCTCCTTACAGAGTTTTTCATTCCAATGTAAACAGCACTAGTGAATTTTCATATAACAGGTTTGTTATTTTCCCTTTTATTTTCTATCATTGTAATTCTTATCTGTCATATTTTTACCATTTCTTCCTCTCTATAATCAGGACTGGACAGACTATGTAACACCGTTCAATTTGTAAACAAAAAATTAAAGCTCAGAACACATACAGGATCTCTTTCACATTTTCATTCTACAGCGCATCAGGTACATTTATAAAGCTTTTGCTCTTCCCAACACACTACAAAAATATATAAAAACCACATTTTTCAGCCAGTAAATATTAATAAAATATCTCATAACTGGAATATTTTAGAGACCACATATTGCAATTACATCCTCTTGACTAAATTGCCTTCTTCAAAAATCCATATATGTATCCAGTGCATATTAGTTTACATGCCCATATTTACTATGAATGAGTCAAGTAAATTATTTTAGATTCTTCAAGTGAAAGTGCTTCTGACAACAAACTATTTCTGTAATAGCCCTAAATCCCCCCAAAAGTTGTTTTAAACCTGTGTAGAACAATGCATAGCTATTTCTAAAAAGTAAGACTACACATCAAAACATGCTTTGTCAAGAAAACTAATCCATGCACTTGAATATACCCCAAATACCTTATTTTTATTAAAGGCAGATCAACTTAAAACATTGTCTAGAATTAAGCTATACAATTAAATTATTTGATTCCACAAAGTGTCAAAAAATCATTTGGCCAAAACTTAAAAAAGCAAATACTTACTCCTTGTCTCTTACTTCAAAAAAGGACTGGTTGGACCAATGTGATCAATGTAACCGCGTATATGGTAATCTACCTTAACATTTCCATCAATTAGCACTTTATCCTTACAAAGCCTTGTATGCAATTTTCTTGCAAAGGCTTCCCCCCAAAAGATATAAGCAAAAAACACTAGGTAGACACTCTTTAAAGTTTTATTTCACTAACTTCAGATCAAATTTCCACAACTGTGTTCTGGTCAATTTACTATCCTTGCTTGGCTTCCCCAAATGGTAGTACCAAAAGAATTGTAGGGTAGGGAGAAGAGACCACTTTAAGAAGCACTGCATTTACTCATCTTCCACAAGGCAACAGAGTTGGGCATCTGATTGTTCAACAAAACAAAGCTTTAATAGCATCCAGGAGGGCAGACAGGCAAACCAGGCTGTAGACACTCTTCTATTTGTCAAAATCAGACCAGAGAAAACCTACTCCACACAGATATAATAGGTATGGATATTCATCTTTTCTTTTTCTGTTGTCGCAACATTTTTCTTCTTTTAATTATCATATCATGTAGTTTCTCAAGTCCTTCCTTTAGGCCATCTCCTATGATTGCACAGGTAGGCTGCAAATGCCAAGGAGTTGATGAGCTCAGTTCACCCATTGCTAACAATTTCTCAATTTCTGAAAGAGACAATGAGTTCCTCAAGTCTTGTTTGTTAGCAACTATAAGGACAGGGACTCCTTGATTTTCTGATATCCTAGTTATTTTGTGAAGTTCAGTTTTGGCTTCTTCCATCCTTTCGACATCAACAGAGTCCACAACAAATACAATGCCATCTGTGCATCTGGTATATGATTTCCACAGTGGCCTTAATTTCTCCTGACCACCTACATCCCAGAAGTGAAAAGTGACTGTTTTAGAATTTCCCAAGGTTACCTTAATTTTCTCAGTGTTAAATCCTTTGGTAGGTACGGTATTTACAAATTCATTGAACTGCAGCCTGTATAAGACAGTTGTTTTTCCAGCACAGTCCAAACCCAGAATAACAATGTGGAAGGACTGAAATGAAGGCAGGCTGGACAGGATAGAAGTCTGGTCTGACAGCCCATTCCCCATTTCCAGCTGTGAATGAATGACCCAAATTGAAATGCTTTCCTCTTCTTGCCTTAGAACTTCTCTTCGTAGGGAATCCACCTATAAGACTGCTGGGAGAGGGAAGAAGGGATAAGTTATTCTTCTGAAATAATAAACAGGTTTATTCTATTTTGCTAAAATAACACGAATAATTTACTACAACTTGCTTTGCTAAACAAACCAGAAGAGATGAAACGTACATGAAAATGCATACAATCCAAGACAAACGATGGAATAACAGTGATTGAAATTATTTGGTTTACTTAAATTGCACTAATATGTACGCTATTTTCCTATGTCCCCAAACCTCAAAGACCTCATTCTGGAAAGAACCCAGCCACCAGTATCTGGTCTAAGTCGCGGTAACCACAAAGTGCCTATTTGGCAGAAAACTCATAGGTCCTATCTTGGGAATCTAATTCCACAGGCTTAACAGCACACCCAAGATCACTATTATCTCCCACCCCCTTAAAAATAACGTTCTCACCTCCCGATATGGAGTCTGGGTCCAAATGGGAACGCATTGGCAGGCGTTTCTATGCAGGGCTAAACACCCTACGTCTTTCCAGCTCAGCTCTCCAAGCAGCTCTGGCAGTTGCGGCACTAGAAACCCTGGACTCAGACTCCGACCACGCCCACTTCTCCCGGTCCACCCATAATTCCAAATCTCATTGGTCATCCACATCAGAGCAGCCATGCAACTCCCGCCTCCGCTCCCTAATTGGTGAGGGTAACTGCTGCTCCCAGTGCCGAGGAGCCGGGCTCTTTCTTGGTCCACCGGCACCACCTGTTGCCCTTAAGTTAGAAAAGGCGGCGTTCTCGGAGGGAGCCGAGCGGCCTCTGCAGGGGAACGGGAGCCTCGAGCAGTCAGGTCGCCGCCAGCCTGCCGGCTCCACTCCGCCCGACGCACCTGCAGCGTGGCCAGGGCGCCAAGCCGAGGCTCTCACATCCGGGGCCCGCAGTCATCCCCAACGCGTTAACCCTTTGTCTGCTGGCCCGAGGGTGCCGGCTGTGTGGGTCCCTGAGGCGGAAGAGATCCGACCTGGCGCGCCCGCCGGGTAAGCCCGCCCTCCCCGGGGCGGTATCCACCTCACCCCGCTCCTCCGCATACTGCCGGCTCTTCTCCCTCGGCAGGGCGTGGTCGCCCTTGGCCGCCCACCCCGCCGCGGCTCACCTGACTAACTGTCCTTCCCTCCTCTTCGCTCAGGGTCTGTCTCAGCCGCTGGGGGGGAGCGCTGATACCTGTTGGCTGGCACCAGGGAGGCGTGGGCGGTGGCGGAGGACTGGGCGCCGGGCGAGCGCCGCGCGCCAGGCTGCCCTAACGGTGCTCGCCCAGCAGCTCCAAGCCACAGGCCCCGCCCCCTGCCTGTGCGCCGCCCAGGCGCCGGCCAGTGGGGGGCGCGCAGGAGCCGCGTCTCCTAGCAACGCCAAAACAAGGTCGAGTTCCAGTCAGCCTCGCGCTAGCTGACCGCGAAGTCGGATGGGACTTCCGGCCTCACCCTAGAGCGGTTTCTCCCGGTAACCCAGTCTGCGGCGGCTCTCCACCTTGCCACTGGCTCCACCCGGCCCCACCTTCCCTCAGGACGCCTAGGGCGTCCGCCGGACAGCAGCTCCGTGGCGCGAGGTTAGGCCTTCCAGAGTTCACCTGTTACGCGTGGTCCCATACACATGGAGGGGACGCGGAGGTCCCTCAGTAGTTGGCCTCAGTGGCCTGGTTTGGCTGGACTGGTCTGCTCCTTCCTTCGCTGTTTGTAGAGCAAATGAACCCGCTCTTCCGCGTAATTCTAGCAGCATCCCCGGGAGCTGGCGACAGGTAGAAATATTCTAGTTTGACACATAAGGAAATACACTCTGAAAGATGAATGTTTCTTTTTTTCTTTTTCTTTCAAATTGCTCACACAATTTTATTAATTCCAATAGATACTATTTTCAGTATACCATTCAACTATACACCATTTGTATGTGCTGGAGTGAGACGTGGGTGTAATTTTGCTTGAGGGTCCAGTTCTCTTAAAATTAGCGTTTACAGTTTAACGACTTGGAAAACAACACAGAAAGCTATCTAGGCTTTTTTTAAACCTCTTTCCCTTCAAAATTCCCCTTGCGGCCATGCACACACTAGGTATCTCTACCTACGGAAAGCTGCATTTTCCAAGCAGCCGGAGAGAGTTTAATTCTTAACTTCCCTCTACCTCTGCATTTTTGTTTCCATCTTCTTTTTCTTCTGTGCCTTTCGTTCTACATTAATATGAACAAGCTCTTCACTTTTGTCTGTGATGTATTTTAGTGGTAAATTATTCCTCCCGGGCAAGAGCTTCACATCTTCAGTGTTAATGGTGGTTCTTTTCGCATGTCTTGAAAACATTTCTAGGTCTTTGGCAAAATTTTCGGCCGGGCGTGGCGGCTCACGCCTGTAATCTCAGCACTTTGGGAGGCCGAGGCGGGTGGATCAAGAGGTCAGGAGGTCCAGACCATCCTGGCCAACAAGGTGAAACCCCATCCCTACTAAAATTATGAACATTAGCTGGGCGTGGTGTCGCGGACTTGTAGTCCCAGATACTCAAGAGGCTGAGGCAGGAGAATCTCTTGAACCTGGTAGGCGGAGGTTGCAGTAAGCCAAGATCATGCCACTGCGCTCCAGCTTGGCAACAGAGCGAGACTTCGTCTTGAAAAAAAAAAAATCACGTTGTCAAAAAGCTCCGAAATTGCTGCAGTGATTTGTTTGCTGAACTGCATTTCTGCCCAATGCAACTTCCTTGCAAAGATAACCTACCATGTAGTGAACTCCTGCTTCCTTTGGCCTCTCTTGTTAAGAAAATGGCTAAGAAAATCGCTGGGTTGGGCGCGGTGGCTCACGCCTGTAATCCCAGTACTTTGGGAGGCCGAGGCGGGTGGATCCAGAGGTCAGGGGTTCGAGACCAGCCTGGCCAATATGGCGAAAACCCGTTTATACTAAAAATACAAAAATGAGCGGGGCGTGGCAGCGCGTGCCTCTAATCCCAGCTACTTGGGAGGTTGAGGCAGAAGAATCGCTGGAACCCGGAAAGCGGAGGTTGCCATGAGTCTAGATCGCGCCAGTGCATTGTAGCCTGGGCGAAAGAGCGCCATCTCAAATTAAGAAAAAGAAAAAGAAAATCGCTGCTGCTCCTTGGCCTCCACCTGCTCCTTCATCAGAGCGGAGTGGCAAAGGCGCGTAACAGAAAGAGGCTTCGGCCAGATAGGATTTTCCTGCCGCAGCCCTAAAGGGATATTTCTAATGACCCAAGCAAATTTAGCCGTGGTCCTGGAACTGTTAATCTAAGTCTACTAGTCATCAAATGCATAATGCTTTTCCTTGGATAATTCTGACTAAATGCAGTTTTGTCTTCTATCAGTAAGTTCACAAATATTTATTGAACACCTAATAGTAGACACATTTCTGTGTGCTTGGAGATAGAGTGAACCAAACACACCGTCCCTGCTTTGTGGAATATTGAAATCTCTATGGGAGAAAAATAAAGTAAATGGATGTATAAATTTATAAAATTTGATCAGCGATAATTTCAGGGTGCTTACGACAATGTGCAAAAGAAGTAATGACTTAAAGTTGTAGGAAAGCTTTAATCAACAAACATGTTTTTGGTGGAGGCTGCAAGAGATTGTAACTTGGAAGAGTCTATATGGTATACTTTTTAAAAAGTGTCCTTTTTTTCTTTTTAAATATGTATTGGAGTTTCATCAAGAAATATCTTAGTTTTTCTGAAGACCACTATTGCCAGTGATATTTATCTCTTTTGTGACTAGCATAGGAACATGCGGACTTGTCATACGGGATTCTCTAAAAAGTCAAGACCAGCCTTGCCAATATGGGGAAACTCCATCTCTACTAAAAATAGAAAAAATTAGCTGTGTGTAGTGGTGGGTGCCTGTAATCCTAGCTACTCAGGAGACTGAGGCAGGAGAATCGTTTGAGCCCAGGAGGCAGAGGTTGCAGTGAGCCAAGATCACACCATTGCACTCCAGCCTGGGCAACAAGAGGAAAACTCTGTCTCAATAAATAACCGACGTAAAATACAAAGTTTAAGTACAATGCATAATTTCAAGACAACCACACTAATTTTGGGAATAAGAGTTAGAAATATACCATATTCTGTAAACATGAATGTATTATAAACTAAGGATTGCCTTATTAGTTAAAATTGTGGAATCTTATTAGCCATTCACATAATCAGCAAATAAGTGTTAAAGGGCTTAGTGCAATAACCTATTTCCTTTTCTTGGAAATTCAGCAGGGATTCTTTATTAAACTGGAATAACTTGCAGATTCTCCTTAAATCAAGAATTTTGAGCAAGAAAATTCTATGGTAACCCTCTGTTTACAGTAGTTTTGAAATCAGTAGGCCCTTCCAGTATTCCTTGCACAGTCTTCCCTGGAGCAAAAGGGAAAAAAGGAAAACAGAAACATTGAGGGCTTCCAATCTTGCAGAATCACCCTCACTGAATTGCACTGTAATGTTATACCCTAGGTTGTAAAACTACAGTAGTGGTTGGCAAACTATAGCCTGTAGATCAAATTTAGGAGATAAGAATGGTTTTTATGTGTTTAAAGGGTTGCAAGAGAATGGATAAGAAAAGAATATGCAATCAAGGTCATCTGTGCCCCCCACAACACACACATACAAAATATATTTGCTCTCTGCCTCTGTAGAAAAATGTTTAGTATGCCTGTTCTATATATAAAAACCATATGAAAAGAACAACAAATGATATTAAAAGCAATGAAATTTGTGGGACACAAAGTTCACTTTGTTGCATGATCTCATAGAAGGCCCATTCAGAGATTTTATTATATACTATGCCAGAAAAAAATTTCCCTTCAGGCTGTAGCTCATAAACAGTGCCTCAGTGCCCTGGGGTGCCTCGGAATTCCTAGGGGTTCTGTGGGATAGTTTAACTTTTTGAGGGAAACACAGTGACATCTGTTGGACTTTATTAACAACTACAACTATCAAGTTTGGATCTATCAACTTTGTAAATAGAAATTTGGGGTATTTATTTTGGCCTGAGGTACCATGAAAAAATTACTGAGGCACTAGGGGCTCTGGAAACCTTGCCTTTAATTATGGTTTTCCAAACTTGACTAAGGATGAGAATCACCTGTTAATGCTTGTAAATGTATAGATTCCTGGTTCCTCCTATTTCAGACCCCCAAATCAGAATCATCAGGAGAGGAGCCAGTGATCTCTATTTTAAGTAAGTATTTCAGATAATTAATGATTAGACCCTTTTAAGAAATACTACTAGTAAGAAATGGGTAAGTTTAAAACTGAGTAACTTACCTTGTTTCTCTTTTTCAATTAAGTATCAGGAGCCAGATCAAATCTGATGCCTGTGTTCTCACTTCTAAGTGGAAGCTAAACAATGAATACACACGGACATATAGAGTGGAATCATAGACACTGGTGACTTCAAAAGATGAAAGGGTAGGAGAAGGGTGAGGGATGAAATACTACCTGTTGGGTACAGTGTACACTATTTGGGTGATGGGTACACTAAATGCCCAGACTTCACCACTACTACGCAATATATCCATGTAACACAGCTGCACTTGTATTCTCAGATCTGTGAAAATAAAAAATAAAAATCAGATGCATGTAGCATTCTTCCTCTCTTCCATAGCCTGATTTTTTTATGATATACATAAGTTAAGCATGTGCATACTGAAATCACGTCCTTCCTTACCTTTGCCACAGCGTGTGTGTGTGTGTAGATATATATGTTTAGGATATCTCACTTCAGTTGTTTCTATGCATATTAATTATGCATTGAGAGGGATATAAACATTCATTCCCTTCTATCATTTTATTATTATCCCTGCTAAACACATGACCTTCCTGTTTTAGTTCCTGTTTCAGTTGATGGCAATTTATTCAGTTGTCCTAAGTAGAAATTTCAGGGACATTTAAAAAATTCTCCTGTGTCCTACTTACGATTAGCTGTCAATCTCCCTTTAATCCATGTCTTTCCATTCCCATTTCTACTATTTGCATCTGGTTTTGTGGACTTCTCACCTATACTAGTTAATTTACCTCCTAACTGATTTTTCAGCTAAAAAGCAGTGGAGGAGTGTCTCCTATGTCTGGCTCCAAGTCTCTTATCCACTGTATTATAGGGAGTCCACATTTAGATTAATTCATTTTCATTCATGGCAGCATAGAGCCAGGGTACAATTTTTGATAAAACTTTAAAAAGCAGATGTCAGAAAGGAAGTAAAATTCAAAATTCACTTGGTATCGGTCCTAGATGAGAATTTCCAGAGTCCACAGGTCTAAACCGTCCTCCTGAACTTCTTTTATGGACAGCTTCAAGGCCGAGCTCCACCCAGTTCCAAGTCACAGGACAGTTTGCCCCTTCCTCTAGAAGGCCTTCACATGCCTCTCGATACCTGAGTCCAGACCCAACTACCACGAGGCCCAGTGGTAAAAAGGCATCATGCCACACTACACAAGGCTCACTTTCTCTATCTCTATTTCCTAACTTTATCTGCCTCTTGCTAGTATAATTGACAGGTTCAGCTGCTCACCACTCAGAGGTCAAAGCATGAGAAATGAGATGTGGTAAAAGGAAAGCAGCTTTTTTTTAAAATGCTGAAAAATGGAAGAATGGCTGCTCTCAGGCCTCAAAGGAACCATCCGAAGCTTTAGGCAGGGGAGAGTAGTTTTAAAAGGGGAACTTGGAATGGAGGTATGTGGGAGTGGTGCTGGGTACAAGATCTGTGTGTCTTGTTCTGGTGGCTGTCTTGAGTCATGGTCTACCTGGAGTTCAGGCTGGCATCAGATTCTCAACAATAGCCAGTTTGTAGATTAACCACCTTTAGATAATCTCCAGAATTTCACAACTGGGTCTTTGTGTCTATTTTGTCTCAAGATTAGCCCCTGGGGCCGGGCCAATGGCTCATGCCTGTAATCCCAGCACTTTGGGAGGCTGAGTGAGCAGACCATTTGAAATCAGAAGTTCAAGACCAGCCTGGCCAACACGATGAAATCTCGTCTCTATTAAGAATACCATAATTAGCCAGGCAACGTGGCGGGCACCTGTAATCCTAGCTACTCGGGAGGCTGAGGGAGGAGAATCATTTGAACTTGGGAGGCGAAGGCTGCAGTGAGCTGAGACCATGCCATTGCACTCCAGCCTGGATAACGGAGCAAGACCCTGTCTGGGAAAAAAAAAAAAAGGCTTAGACAAGCTAGCGGGTAAGGGAGTTTCTGGTGGGAAGGGTAGGAAACAGAGTTTTAAAGTATATTTCAAGGCTAAAAGCAAGAAAGGAAAAAGTTTCAATATGCATTTTGAAGCTAAACTACTTGGACTTGGTTACACTGGGATGATTGACAGTGAGAACATCAGTTCAACAGGGCCTCATTAGGGGCACACATCAGAAGAATCCTAATTCTTTCCAATTTTAACCAATATTGTGTGTTGTGTTATATTTTATTTCAACAATCTAGCTCTGTCCACGCTTTTGTAAATTTCTGTCTTCTTCCATGAACATTTTAATCCTCTCTGTTAAAAGTTTCCATGGCCTCTTGTTGGAGTACTCCAAAGCTCCTTAGGTCTTTGTACTTTTTCTTTACATAATTTCATCCACTACTAGGGACTTAATCTATATTCTCCCAAATTCATCTCAACCTAGATGTCTTTCTTGAACTCCACAGATGAATGGCAGATAAGTATCTCAGCTCCTAAACATGCTTCTTTCACTCTATCACCTTCATTCGAACCCAATATATCTACATACTCATACATCACAGATGACCCCTCAGCAAGTCCTATTAACACATGCATTCAAACCTGACCACTTCTCAACACCACCACTGATGTGTCTTTAATTGATGCCTGTCAAATTCCCGAAGCCTCTCATGTAGTCTCTCTGCTTCTGAGGTTAAGCTCTTTCCCAGGCTCTAATAGCACCTCCTCAGAGAGGAATTCCCTGAACACCTTATCTAAAGTATCTGCCTTATACTGTCTCACGAGAATTCCATTCCTTACTATGCTTTCATTTTTATTCTTTGTACTTGTTACTACCTGACATGATTTGTATCTGTCTATTATGTTCCTTCTCTAACTATCCCCCCTCTTATTTCCTATTGTAAGTTCCAGGAAGCAAGGATAATGTCTATTTTGTGTGCTGCCTTATCCCTCTATCTACAGTAATGTCTGTGTGGCATACAGTAAGAATTCAGTGGATTTATTGAATGAATGCTTATTATCCTAAGAATAACTACTCAAAAAGGAATCCACAGACCTCCACAAAAAAGTGATAGTTTTGAAGGCAAAATTTAATACAGAGAAAATACAAATGACGTATGCTTATTTATTCTTAAATAGGCAACAAATCTTGGAGAAACCACTTTGAATGCAATATTATACGATAGAATGCCTAATTTTTAATGTAAAATATCTACATTAAGTTTAACAGTTATTTCACTATTAGTTAGACTAATAGTCAGTTAGTTGTTATATTTTCATTCCTAATGGTCCCATTCAAGGGACTTAAGAGCAGGAGGCCCCAAAGGAGTATTCAGACTTTTACAACTTTTAAGGCAGAAACATTATAATTTTGAGAAAAATAATTTTTCTCTACCTTCAGACCATCAATGTTTAACTCACTCTTCAGCCAGATTTTTTCTGTTTTAAGCTATTCTGGTTTAAACATTTTTTTTGTTTTTATCCAATATTTGTTTATTTGTTTTATTAACGGTGGTCATCCTGTGGTAGGAATGGAAGTACAAATATCAGCGTGTGTGTGTGTGGTTAACACTATCACACTATTCTCCTTGAACAAGACGTGAAAAAAATATCACGAGTTGGGAAAGGGCAGAAATTTCTCATTTTAATTTCATAAAATGTGTCCCTTATATACTTTTCTGCCTACATAAAGCAAAATCTTACTATCAAGGGTTCATGTGTGCCTGATATAAAATGAGTAACAATCGCCTGATATAAAATGAGTAACAATCGCTTTTCAAATGATTGTTTAGAACAATCATACAGAATTACAAGTGCTCCCTCCTTTGTGAAAAATAGAATAAAGTTGGGCATGATGGCTCATGCCTATAATCCCAGCTACTTGGGAGGTTGAGGCAGGAGAATTGCTTGAACCTAGGAGGCGGAGGTTGCAGTGAGCTGAGATGGCGCCATTGCACTCCAGCCTGGGCAACAAGAATGAAACTGTCTCTATAAGAAAAAAAAAAAAAAGACAGAATAAGGAAATTAGATAACTAATTTCAAATTCTTGAATCCTAATCATCTCTATAGGTAATGAGGGAAATTCAGTTTTTGCTCAAAAGAGAATTTGTATCATAGCACTTTGGGATGTTTTAATTAAGACAAAATATTTTCATATGAAATGATACAGAGTAGAAATATTGCCTCAGTACCAACTACCCTCAATTTTTAAAGGATTCCTAAAAATTTAAGATATCTTTAAATGAACTCTATGGATATATACAAAACAAATAAACAATATATTAGTTCTTTTTGCAAGGGACTACCCACTGAGTAGTTTTATTAAGACAGCTTAGAAAAACTATGGCCTAAGAGTCTGGGGAAAATAATAGGAAGAGAAAGTTTCATTACATTTCTCTTAAACCTATTTTATTTTATTAATTCACATACTTAAAGACAAATTACACAAATATGTTATAAAGCAGTGGACTAGTACTGAAACAGATACTTAGAAAACTGTAACTTGACCTTTGTCATAATGAGTCTGTGTGTGTGTGTGTGTGTGTGTGTGTGTGTGTGTGTGTGTGTACCTAATGGAAGTGGAGGAGCTGACCAGGTTAGGCAGGTGATAATGTGGAAGACAAAGGATAAACCAAGTAATTTTAATATAATTTACTAATTCTAAGGAAGAAATAACTCATTTATGATGGTCAATAATAAACTACTTTTTCATTACCTTATAATTAGCATTTGAGGGGCATTTTAAAATTATATAATTATATGATTGGGTTGTTTTAAAGTTATAAGTCAGGTAGAATTTTTGTTTCCATTCTGAGTCTTCAGGTACTGATGCTAGAAACTTTTTTCTTGATAGATAATAAGGAAAGATTATTATAGAAAAAAAAAAAGTATGTCGTATGTGTTTGAATATCAACATATCTATCACTTTATAAATAATATATTTTGGTTGCCTATGGAGAATATGGCAAAACTTAAGTGAGCTTTCTGTTGTGGTTCAAAAGTCTATACAAAGTCGAATCCAATATACCACTAATACAAGTCTTCTATACCTTAATTTATTTTAAATTTCTACTTATTATTGTATTTTATGTTTCAGTCTACATTAAGAAAAAATATATTGAATACCTCAATGCTACTATATGTAAAATAGCTACTTTACGTTGATGTTCAAGTTGTTGGGCATAGGCAAATCCAAATTATTTTTTATGGCTAAAAATAGATGTGATGTTTGGTAAAATGACCAGCGTGTCAAAATGTCACATGTACAAAATGTTGTGGTGATACGGTTTGGCTCTGTGTCTCCACCCAAATCTCATGTTGAATTATAATCTTCAGTGTTGGGGGAAGGACCTGGTGGGAGGTGATTGGATCATAGGAGTAGTTTCTAATGGTTAAGCACCATCCCCTTAGTTCTGTTTCATGATAGAGTTCTCATGAGACCTGGTTGTTTGAAAGTGTGTAGTACCTCTCCCTTTTCTCTGTCTCCTGTCACCATGTAAAGATATGTTTGCTTCCTCTTTGCCTTCTGCCATGATTGTAAGTCTACTGAGGCTTCCTAGCCATGTTTCCTGTATAGCCTGGGGAACCATGAGCCAGTTAAACCTCTTTTCTTTATAAATTACCCAGACTCAGGTAGTTCTTTATAGCAATGTGTAAATGGATTCCTACGCACAGTTAATTCTTTAAAATGAGATTTTAATAGTTAAGTGGATAGAAAATGATTCTAATCCAATGTAGAAAAAGATAAGGGCTATAGCAAGAGTATACACTGAAGAAAATAAAAATATTTCACCCCAATGCGTGGCTCCCTAATATAATGAGATATTTAAACTCAAAACTATTAGAGATCAACAAGTACTGGAAGAGATTTTCCCCCTATCCACTTAAGGGCTCACCAAAGAGAATAATGTTCTTGTTCCTTCCTTGTTACGTTATTATTCATTACAGGAAAGAAGACCAAAAATGTAACTACACTTGAACAGATCCTTTTTTAAGGTAATAACTGTCTCCAAAAATCATTAAATTCCAAAGAGAACTGTTTACAAGTGAATTTCTGTTCCCCAGTCTAATCGTTCTCTGGTAATTATAGTACCTCTGAATAGAATTCTTCTTCTCCTACCTCCCATAAGCTGTTTTACCAGCATCCAAGCCTCCATTCTTTCTATAATCTCAAGATAGTATATAAGCTTTTGTACCTCTTTGGGAAGTGGGGTCTTCATTCTGAAGACCAAGAAGCTTGGCCTCTGCAACATAAAGTCCTGTGGAAATGTTTGAATATGTAAATCTACTTTCTTTGTTTTTGAGGTGGAGTCTTGCTCTGTCACCCAGACTGGAGTTCACTGGCATGATCTTGGCTAACTGCAATCTCCACCTCCCAGCTTAAAGCAATTCTGCTTCAGCCCCCCGAGTGGCTGGGACTGTAGGCCTACACCATCATGCTCAGCTAATTTTTGTATTTTTAGTAGAGATGGGGTTTGACCATATTGGTCAGGCTGGTCTTGAACTCCTGACCTCATGATCCGCCCGCCTTGGCCTCCCAAAGTGCTGGGATTACAGGCGTGAGCCACTGCGTGTGGCCGAGTTTGTTTTCAGTGAGGAAGAGTGGGCACACATCATGGCAAAGATAGTATTGAAACTGGATTCTGAAAAAAGACTGTGCCTATGGATGCTGGGGGAAGGTAAGGGAAAGTTAAGGGCCCTACATTCTAGGAAGAAACAGCATAGGCAAAGTTGCAGGAGAGAATCAGGATGTGTTCCATGGAAATGGCAAGTAATTTATATGTAAACTAGAACATAGGGTTGTATGACATGAGAAAAATACAAGGAAAAAGATAGACCCTGATAATGAGTGACTTGAATATATTGGTTAGGAACTTTGACTTCTTTTGAAACCACCTTCGCAAAAATTACAAAAACGAAAGAAGTCTGTCAGAGAAAAATTATGAAAGTGAGAAAAATCTGACATAACTGACTTTATCTTGCTTCTAACCTCACAAGCTATCCTTGTTCATTGCAGGGTGTAGGCCAAGCTAACTATGGGAGATATGTAGTTTATAGTTTAACTTTAAAACAAATATGATAATAGTCTCATCCTGAAATTAACTCACTCCTTGCTCAGGGACCAAAACTGTCTTTGTGCAATTAATGAATTCACCATAAGTTGAGAATTATGGTTCAGGAGATATGTAGCCAGTGGTCATAAGATTTTGACCTCCCCAGTTGCTCCTATGGATTGCATCACTATTGTAAAACCTAAGACTGGTGTGTCAAAGCGAACTAAATATGGCTTGAGAAGGATTCCAGACTTCTGTATTTGCGTCCTTGTGGAGGAACTGCAACCTAATTTAATAGGTAGACAAAATTGAAAACCTAATTTAGGAGTAAGCACCTGTAACAATACCTGAGTCTTGGCCAATCCCAGAAGCCATACTTCAACCAGCCATACACTGCTGAGTATTTAAACTGTGTTCAAATAAGGCAAACGCTGAGCTGTAACCAATCCAGTTGTTTCTATACCTCACTTCTGATTTCTGTATGTCACTTCCATCACTTTCTTTTTTTTGTCTATACATTTCTGACCATGAGGCATCCCTGAAGTCTCTCAATCTGCTGTGATTCTGGGGGCTGCCCAATTGGCAAATCATTCATTGCTCAATTAAACTCCTTTAAATTTAATTTGGCTGAAGTTTTTCTTTTAACAGATGTTTGAGCTATCAGACTCTACATTCTGATGAATCAGCTGGCACCACTCTGACTGGTAGCCCACACAAAGAAACTGGCTCAACTGTTCTCGTGACCCCCCCACCCAGGAACTGACTCAGCACAATATGACAGCTTTGAACCCATAATTTCATCCCCAACCCAATCAGTCAACATTCTGCATTCCCTAGCCCTCTGTCTGCCAAACTATCCTTGAAAAACCCTAGCCTCCAAATTCAGGGAGATAGATTTGAGAGACTTCTCCCATCCTTCTGGTTGGCTGGTCCTGCAATTATGAAACTGTTTCACTATTTCAACTCCTGCTATTCTCAGTGTTGGGTTTTTCTGGGCAGTGGACAGGAACAACCTGTCAGGCAATTGCACTTTCATTGATGACTCATTAATGTTACTAACCTATACCCATTCAGTGACAAAATCCACATAAAGCACTTAGTAGATTACCTGGCATGGAGCAAAACTTCTTAAAAATAGGTGGTAATATTTTATTTCTTGACCTGGTTAGTGGTTACATAGACATGCTTATTTTGTTGCAGTTCATCAAGCTGTACACTTATAGTATAAGCACTTTTCTGTATACATTCTATGCTTTAAAAATATGATTAAAAAGTTTAAGATCCTGCTAAAGAATTATAGTGGATTAGGGTTGACCTAACCTTTGAATGCAGTAGTCTCTTGCCATAAATTATTATGGAAAAGGTCACTGATTACCTCCCAAAGAGTACCAACAACAACAAAAAAAACCAACCGATCAATTAAGAGTTAATGAAACGAGTCTAACTATTACTAAAAGAATGACATTTAACTTCTGGTGTTAAAAAGAAAAAGAATCACTATAAATTCCGTTTTTCCCCTCAGAAAGAGAAATCAATGTTTCAGCAAGATGTACCATGTTTGTACTACAGATTTACACACTCCTAAAATATCTCCATAGCTCCCTGAAGTTGTAATATTCCAGTTTGTAAGCCTTTGATTATTGTTTCTTGACTTGTTTTCTAACCCAATCTGGATAAATTCCCTTTTTCCCACTCCCCAGTGCTCATTTCTGTGCTCTATCCTCATGGGAAAACTCTGGTTTCTCCAAGCATTCCATACTATTTCATATCTTTATGCTTTTTCATATGATGTCTATAATGTTTCGTATCTACTCCCTTTGCAGCCTTTCACCGAACCTTATCCATATGGAGATCTTTTTATCATTGAGCATAAGTTTCCAGAAGCTGCACTTGGTGATGCTTCCTTAACTTTCCCAACCAGAATAAATTACTCCTTTATTGTACCACTTCTATTCCATATATATAAAGTAGTGGTATATACATATATATACCACTACTTTAAGGACTGATTACTCTAAAATTCTTTGTTGTCATGTCTAATTCCTCTGCTAGACCATGATCTAGATTGTCACTGTCTGGAGCCCATCTGGGTGAAAAAGGATTTTAAAAATCTACCTATTGGATCTTTTCTTCTACACTGTGATGGTCTTAAGCAAGGTCTCCAGCAGGAAAGAGCCTCAACTAGGAACTTGTATAAGAGAAGAGGGGGCCTGGGCTGGTGACCTTGAACTTCACATCAGAGTTTGTACAGAGATGAGAAGGCCTAGTTCTATATATCCTGTAGGTGAATCCAAAAGTCCCTCCTTACTGTCTTTCTAGCATAGTGGATTTACTCTGAATGTAGGCTAACTCTTCCTTTGTGTTAGAACTGCTGCAGCCATTGCAGAAGTCTTTATCAATAGTGCTTTATGACAGGAAGACCTGTTTAGAACAATTATGGCGTGGCACAGACTGAAGCAATCGTGGCTGAAAAACAGAGGCTGCTGGATGACTGGTCACATTCCTGTATACTTTTATCATCACAAAGCATTTTGAAGTAGGATTGACTTTTAAAATTAAGTTCTCATGGTTTTGTGATCATTCAGTGAAGGAGAAAAGGCCTCGAGGGAAAAATACTGGTCTTCTGAGAATGCAACATTTTATTTTGAGCCAATTTATTTTGAAAAATTGAGTTGTGACTTTCCCAAACTCTAAACTCAAGAGGTGGATCATACCAGTCACAGAATGAATAGTGATCAAAGATATTTTTTCACTTGAAGCCCTGATCTGTGCTGTATGAAGATTGCTCTGGCAAAACAACAACAACAACAACAACAAAAAACCTGTGTGTGGGAGTGGGTAGGAATAGAGAATAGGACTAGTTAGATGGCATGGTAAGATTTCTGGTTAGTGATAATGGAAGCACTAAATGATGATAATCCAGAGGAAATGAATTGAAGGGAAAATAGGAGTTTCATAATTTTCAGAGAAGATTGACAGGTCCTAAAAATGTATAAGATATATGGGGTAAGGGAGGAGTCCTAAGGTTCTTAGGTGTTTAATCAGAATAACAACACAAAAGGAATCACAAAAGGAAGAATCAGTGTGGTAGAGATGTGATTCTGGAGTAGTACATAGGTTTGCAGTAATAGTGGTATACATGTACACATATAGATCAGTTCAACACAGTGGTTTTCATAACTGCCTGTTGCTAGAATCACCTGGTGAGGTTACTTTCTTTAAATGCAGCCGTTTTTGCTAAAGCTGGAATTTTTAGATTACAAGATAGATATAGATATTTCATGTTTGATTATGTAGGTAATAGATTTTGATTTACTCAAAGTCTACAAACTGCTATTCAACATAATGCTATCATGAGCAGAAAGCAGTAGGGAGACAATGATTGAAAGCTAGCAGCATGCATTAAAATAAAACCTGTTTCTTGAGCAACAATAGCTGTTTTGTGCCTCCTATGTTAATGATTTATAAAAGTGATAAATTTTATATAATAATTTCAGCACTAATGAGCATTCTGGTTGGGAATAGAAAGGACAATAATAAGGAAATGTACATATAATCAAACCTGGATTTGCTTGATTTTGTGTCTATTTTATAGCTGTACTTAAAAACAAGTGCAGGAGCAGTTACCTATGTGACTAATAATTTATATAATTTATAGCTCCCAACTCTCCTTTTCATTTTTCATCAAAATACTTGTTTTAACAACATACTGTGAAAATTAGAAGTTTCTGAAGGCTACAACTCTTATGTGATGGTCAAAAATTTTTACAGTTTTCCCACTCAGATCTACTTAATCAGATTATCTCAGGGTAAGGTCTTTAGAAACTAATAGAACAAGTAGCTGGAAATCACTGACTGAAGCAATCAGAAGTCAGTGCAGGATAAATTTCAAGTCACTGATAAGATGGAAGGTAGGTGGTAATACTAAAGAAGATAGAAGATAGACACTTGGAGAAAAGCCTGTATTTTGAGGTTCATAGATTTTTTAAAAACCAGATTGCTTTGTACAATTCTTTAATTGTTGGGAGGGAGGCAGAAGAGATGGTGCCAGAGACAGTTGTGTTTACTCTGACAGGGGAGACTGAGACTGCTTCTCTACTATGCTTACAGTCCAGGCCAGTATGTATCCATATTGTGATCCTTGTCTACAGAATTAAAAGAGGGCTTGGACAGAGGTGGAGGAAGAAGGAGTTGTGACTGCTCAGCTGTATTGATAGATAGCACGACTGTATGTAGGTCTTACTTTCACTTGTAGTGAATGTAGGTAATCCCTGACACAGAAGGTTGTGTTGCAAAAAGTGAAACAAGCTTTTAAGGAAGATCCGAGATACGAGTGGTAAGTGCACTCTCTTTAGGTTGTGCAGGATCAAAGGAAGAATCAAACAGGACTGCAGGTCTCATAGATTCTACCACCAAACCTGGCAGTTGATAAGCATTTAGAAAGGATTTGTAGAATCCATGAATGAGCAAATTAAGTGTGCCTTAGAGTCTTTGTGCCTTATTTTCCTTACTGGGTTGTTTTGGGGAGAATGAATGAAGTTGCTCTAGCTATAATACAAATAATTGTTAGACAAAATAGTACTTTATTAATATATGATTACTTTTACTTTTTAGGTCTCTGAAGACCACAAAACTTAACTAAAACAACATTTTTGTTATAAGCAATTAAGATTTAATTATTATTCTAGACTACGAATTCTTTTTTTTTTTTTTAGACGGAGTCTTGCTCTGTCACCTGGGCTGTAGTGCAGTGGCACAATCTCTGCTCACTGCAACCTCCACCTCCTGGATTCAAGCGATTCTCCTGCCTCAGCCTCCCGAGTGGCTGGGATTACAGGCGCATTCAACCACACCTGGCTTATTTTTTGTATTTTTAGTAGAGATGGGGTTTCACCATGATAGCCAGGATGGTCTTGATCTCCTGACCTCATGATCCATGCACCTGGGTCTCCCAAAGTGCTGGGATTACAGGCGTGAGCCATTGCGCCCAGTGACTATGGAATTCTTTTTGGTGTAAAGCACGTAAACTGAGTAAAGATACAGCATAGTTTCTAAGAGAAAGATAAAATTGCTGGCTATCTGCAAGTAATTTAATGACCAAACTGAGACCTAAATTTGATATTTGAAAAAAAATTTTGCATTTCTCTAAAAACCAACATATGTTAAATAAATGAATGCAAGGCAGTTAGTTTACAGGGTTATTTAAAAATAACTCGTTTTTCACATTTATCAATTATCTTCTAAACTGCCCTCTAGGAAGAGCAAGATCTGTGTGATTTATCCTTGTTTTATAAAAGAGGAAACTGAGGCTTAGTTAGGTTAAGAGATTTACTTACTGAAGATTACTAAACTAGTAATTTTTGGATCCATAACTTGGCTTACTTCAGGTAAAAGCTCTGTCTTGATTACATGCTGACTCGCTTTGGGATGTGGAATGCAGGCAACTCACTATGAGCCAAGGAAGGAAGTAGGTTCTTTCAGAAAGTTTCAGCTATGACAGATGAGGGCAGAAAAAGGAATTACATATACATATGTGTGTGTGTGTGTGTGTGTGTGTGTGTGTGTGTGTGTGTGTGTATGGGAGGTTAACATGTTCTTGTTTTGAAAGTACATTTCCTGTTTTTAGCACAATTATCCCTTGGTATGCTTCATTTATCATAAAGATACAGAGTTTAAGATTTAATTACTAACAGTCTGGAATCTATTGAGAATTGGCAGCAAATTTATGACATACTCAATCCAGAAGAATTTTATTGTCTTAAGGCATCCAGATGTAGTTTCAAAATCAGGGAATGAAATAGTCTAAAGTTTAATACTCACAAGAGAAAAAACTGATGTTGGGGATTGTCGTGCTATTTTCTGTTTAAAGGTAACTAATTAGTAGAAAATGGGATTATCTTAATGCCCCATGTGATCACCTAATATTAAACCTATATGAGTCTTTGTATTTCCTTTAGAAAAGCAACTCTCTATGACATAAATTGAAAGTGTGCTGAGTGGCTTATTTAAACTCATAGTCAATGTGATTCTTCAGGAACTTAAAAGATTACATCAGCCTGGGAGACTGATAAATCACTTATGTTATAAATCATACCTTAAGACATTAGATAGAAAGGTTGTACAAAGCCAGATTCTCAAACATTTCAGTAATTCTTCAATTAAACTTTTCTCTAAGGTATCCTAAGTACTAAGTATGGTAAGATAAGGGCATGTTTCAGGAAAAATCTGAAATATTAGTAAGTTATATGTGTAATTTGTGTGTTGAACGATTACAAAGATAAGTAGTTTTTAATTTGAATTCCTGCTATGTAGAGAATAGTTTATGGTCTAGACTAAAAAACAGAACTCAGTCCTACTGTTTTTGTCTCATACTGGAAAAAAACATATTTTATACTGAAGCAGAGGTATAGGGAAAGTACAAATTATCCATAAAAATATCTCGGGGTGACTACACATCCGTGTGTGTGCGTGTGTTTGTGTGTGTGTGTGTGTATCAAAATCTGACCATAATAATGGTTGCTAAACTATTAGTATCAGAAAACCAGTTTAAAATGTATTTTATACCTAAGAGAAAAATTATAATTATTTCTTAGTTTTATATATTTGCATATACAAGTGGTAAACATCTGGAAAAAATTATGAATTTTGTACGTTTTATTAAAAATGGAAATTAAAATTGATGGGCATGGTTAATATTTTCTACTTTTGATTACCAAATAGACTTCCTATTTATTTAGTAAGAGGTTATAGGAGAGCACTGAATTAACTCATAACATAGGAATGAATGGCAGGCTATAACTGGATCTTTTGAACTTCGTATACAGCATGTAATCTTACAAAATATCATAATATATAATAAAGCAAAAAAAATTCATATTTAAATAAATGATTTTTTTTTATTTTTAAAGAAATGAGGTCTTGCCATATACTCCAGGCTGGTCTTGAACTCCTAGCCTCAAGAAATCCTTCCACTTTGGCCTCCCAAGCTGCTGAAAGTATAAGCATGAGCCACTGTGTCGGCTTGAGAAATGGATATTAAAATCAAAATTTAAAAATCAATTATTGTGGTGTCACACCTGTAATCCTAGCACTTTGGGAGTCCAGTTGGGTGGATCACTTGAGGTCAGGAGTTCAAAACCAGCCTGGCCAACATGGTGAAACTCCATCTCTACAAAAAATACAAAAAAATTAGTGGGGCACGGTGGCAGGCGCCTGTAATCCTAGCTACTCGGGAGGCTGAGACAGGAGAAGTGCTGGAATCCAGGAGGTGTAGGTTGCAGTGAGCTGAAATCTGGCCACTGCACTCCAGTCTGGGCGGCAGAGCAAGACTCCATCTCTCAAAAAACAACAACAAAAACAATTAGCGTTTAATATTTTGGATTCTAAACTATAATTTCTAAACAGTTAAAAAATTTTCTTTATTTAGATTTTACTCAAATATTGAGTATTATTAAATATAGAAATTCAAACTTTTTATGAATTCCAAAAATATAAAATTATTTTGATGGTTAAAAAATTATATGCAATGCTAATGGGAATACAAAATGGTACAGTCACTTTGGAAAATTTTCTGATAGTTCCTCAAAAGGTTAAACATAGATTTGCCATATAAATCAGTAATTCCATTCCTATGTACATACACAAGAGAAATAAAAACATATTGTATTCGTCTTTTTCACACTGCTATAAATAAATACATGAGACTAGGCTGTTTATAAGAAAAGAGGTTTAGTGGCTCACGGTTCTGCAGGCTATATAGGAAGCATAGCAACTTCTGCTTCTGGGGAGGCCTCAGAAAACTTGCAATCATGACGAAAGGCAGAGGGGGAGCCAACACTTTACATAGCTGAAGCAGGAGGAAGGGAGAGGGGGAAGCTGCTACACACTTTTAAACAATCAGATCTGTGAGAACTCATTCACCATCACAAGAAAGGCACTGAGGGGATGGTGCTAAACTATTCATAAGAACTCCACCCCCATGAATCAATCACCCCCCACCAGGCCCCACTTTCAACACTGAGGATTACAATTGCACATGTGATGTGGGTGGGGACATAGATCCAAACCTGTATCACATATGTCTACACAAAAATTTGTATATGAATGTTCATAGCAGCATTATTCATAATATCCCAAAAGTGTAAACAATCCAAATGTTTGTTAGCTGATGAATGAATAAACAAAATGTAGTGTATCCATAAAGTGATATTATTTGACAATAAAAAGAACTGAAATACTGATGCATGCTATGAAATGGATGATGCTTGAAAACATTATGCTAAATGAAAGCAGTCACAAAAGATCAAACGTATGATTCTATATCATATGTATGTATGACTCCATATAAATATTGTATGATTCCATATATACATATATGTACTGGATGTCTGGTATAGGCAAATCCATAGAGACAGAGAATCTATTAATGATTGCCTAGGGCTGGAAGGGAGGAGAGTTCAGAAAAAATGGGAAATAACTGCTAATGAGTGTGTACTTTCTTTTTAGTATACTAAAAATATTCTAAGACTGATTTTGATGATACTTACCCATTCTGTGAATACACCAAAAGTCAATGAACTACGGGGAAGAAAAGCAAAAGCAATCTCTCAAAACTAACTGATTTCCACCAGTAAACCATGTTTCTTTGAAAAGACTTGCCCACTTGCCCAGATACAAGGAGTTTTAAATCTCACGCAAGTCTACAGGTTAAAAAAAAAATGACCTGGGTGTATATCCAAAGGATTATAAATCGTTCTACTATAAGGACACATGCACACGAATGTTCATTGCAGCACAGTTTACAATAGCAAAGACCTGGAACCAACCCAAATGCCCATTAATGATAGACTGGACAGGGAAAACGTGGCACATATACACCATAGAATATTATACAGCCATCAAAAACAATGAGTTCGTGTCCTTTGTAGGGACATGGATGAACCTGGAAACCATCATTCTCAGCAAACTGACACAAGAACACAAAATCAAACACCGCATGTTCTCACTCATAGGCGGGTGTAGAACAATGAGAACACATGGACACAGGGAGGGGAGCACTACACACTGGTGTCTGTTAGGGGGAAATAGGAGAGGGACAGCAGGGGGTGGGGAGTTGGGAAGAGATAGCATGGGGAGAAATGCCAGATATAGGTGAAGGGGAGGAAGGCAGCAAATCACACTGTCATGTGTGTACCTATGCAACAATCTTGCATGTTCTTCACATGTACCCCAAAACCTAAAATGCAGTAAAAAAATAAATAAAATAAATGGCAGTACTCTAGCTCTTCTGGGTATATATGTAGGCCATTATTCATGTCATGTTTAGGAGAACTAAATTTTGATTGAATTCATTACAGTTTTTTACTTCAAAGGAAAAAGATCATCAGGCTTCAATAGATCTCACTGAGTTTTTGCATCAAAATATCCAGTCATCTGAAGAGTAAGATTTGCTGACAAGCAAACAATTAGCATATACTAACTATCTCCTGTGTAATATACAAGACTTCACAAAACAACAGAATGCCTTTGAGGGGTTCAATTTAGGATTGTGTCTACTATGTTTTCACATCATAAATATTCCATTCCAAATAAAGTAGAAAAATTGCAGTGCTACAACATCAAAGAAAATAACTAAACGAAGATTGAGCAAAGGTATTTGGCACCCCATTGTGTGAGCACATGGAAACGCAAGTCTCCAGTTTGGCAGCTGTGTTTGTATACTTTCCAATCTAGGCTGAACATTAGGACTTCTTACCAAACTGAACACCATGTGACTAGTGAAGCTTCAGCATAAACACAGACAGTGTTATGTATATGGATTCGCTTTGCAGCCTGATATTTATGTCATGGAAATTAAACATGCATTTGTACAAACATTGAATATATCAGTACATATGCACAATATTTAGAGGTTGCCTTCTCCACAGCACTGTACTGGACTCTGGAGAATTATAAACACATGACTATATCCTAGCTATTTATAAAAACGTGCAAAATAAATACAACTTGTCTTTAATCATTGTCATCATGCATCTCTCCACATATTTTTCTTTATAATTTTAGCCCTAAACACACCAAATTATTTAATTAATACATAGGAACACTAAAATTTAAATTTGCTTTTTTTTTCCATTGTGCTTTTTCTATACACATGATTCTAAATGACTTAAAGGGGCCAGATTTCCCTTTTTCAATCCTGAGGATCTCTGATAATAAATCATTTCCCATATGGAAGGGAGAAAATGTTGCTGGCCTTTTCTTAAATTTTTGATATTTCTGAAATTATTTGTGAAAGCAACTCTGGGGACTCTACGGAGATCATGGAACTTTCTACTTTATCCACTGATGTCCTGGAACCACAGCCTTCACTGAAGTCAGAATTAGAAGTGACTATATGGAAAGGTCATTTTTTTTTTTTTAAAGGAACCCTCAAATCCAGCACTCTGGTCTGTGTGTGTATGTCAGGGTTCCTAGCTGCCAACAAATGAAATCAGTTCTGGTTAGTTAAGCAGAAAGAATCTTAAAAAGATGTTAAGGAGCTCCCTAAATCTGCTCGTGAGCCAGAGAGCCAGGCTTAGAGCCTGCACAGTCAAAAACAGTGCTCTGGCTTAACTATTGACTAATTGCCAGCAAAGATAGACCTGCAGCCATTATTCAACAATGTCACCATAGACTGGAATTTCAGAGGATGAGTCCTGGACATGACTGCCACAGCCTCAGCCATGGGCACCTCCATAAACTGGGTGCGTCCACCACTGTCCTCACCAAAGTAGATCCCACAGCACCAGTGCCCCTTGCTCCAAATTTAAGCCTGATATGCTTGCATTCGACAGGTGGTATTTAGGCCCCATGCTTGTGCCCCTCCCAACTCTTACCACTAACTTCAAGAACAGATGGGAATACTGGCTTCTAGGTTCTTTGTAGGAGATGGGCTGTCAAAAAGTACAGAAAATGTTGGCCAAAAAGTGCTGGATGACCTAACAGTCTAAAATATTCAATAAAATATGTAAAATCCCACATTGTTTTTTAGGTTACTTAGCTTATTTGTGAACAGTATCTTTCCATGCACTAAGAATGTAACTTCTAAGATAGATGGAGAGGATGGGAGAAGGGGGTTTAAATGAATGATTCTTTCCCAAACATATTATTCCCTTACTCAAAATTCTTCTGTATATATATTTTCTTATATGTAAATTTCAGCAACTTAAAATTTCAATTCCTGGGGTATAATATTTTGTAATAAGTTTTGTAGTAGAAAACTTGAAAAAGGGGAAATAAGGACAATTGAAAATCTGACCAAAGGGGCAATGTGTCTTTGCCTTCCTCATGGGCCTGGAATGCTGCTGTAAGTAACTTAATTATCCACCCATAATAGTTGGAACTTTTTCAAATGCATGGTTATAAAACACATCTGGGCTCTCAACATCACCTGCCACCCCACCCTGCCTCCAGTTTTTTCTTGTGAAATCTCTTTCCTTAGTGGTTATTGTGAGGTCTTTTAGGCTGACTGACCATCTCATGGACGGCATGGTAACCTCTGTGACCTGCCGTACACTCTAGATTAGTTCCTGGAAATAGAAAGTCTGAAGTAACTGGAAAACCATGAAAAGGGGGAAGAATGATCAACCCCTATGGCACCTAATTAATTTGACACATTCTTCTATTGTTCCTTAAACCTGCCTCAATTGATAAGGCAATTGGACTTTGTAACCAACCTTGGTCAACCTGGTGATTCCAGACCCTACAACCCCCTCCCAGCTTGCAAAAACCGCCCTAAACTGTAACTTCTGTAGCTTTCCACTGCCTACCCCAAACTTATAAGATCAACTCCTATCCCACCACCCTCTGCTGACTCTTTTCTGACAGCCCTCCTGCATCCAGGTGAATAAACAGCCATATTCTTCACACAAAACCTGTTTGGGGGTGCTCTTCATTCAGAGCATGCATTTTAACAGTTATCTTAAACCTTTCCTATTTGCCTCAAATGTTCAAATATACCATGTCCTTTCTCACTCACCAGATAATCATACCTCCTCAAACTTTGTGGCACCATTCTTTTCTCCACTGACACTGGAAGTGAAAAGCCGTCTGCCTGAGGCTAGTCTTGCTCCAGTGCCTGGAGCTTATCTAGCCCTGCTTTTTCTCAGTACCTACCATCTCTTATTTAAATCTCTGCTGCATTCTAAAACTTTACATTAGTACTAGCTATTTCCCTGCAGCATGTAAATATTTTCAAGGCTCTTGTATTCTTAAAAAAAAAAAAAAACTTTCTGCAACCCCAGATCTCACTGTACTTACTGAGCTTTCCATCGTGGTTACTGCCAAACTTCTTTAAGAAAGACTTTCCTGTACTAGCTCTTTCTGTTAACTCACTTTGCTGAATCTAACAAATATTTCTGGGATTTTGTCTTCCCTGATTACGCAGCAGCTTTGACAGTACTGACACCTTCTCTTTTTCCTGGATTTCTTCGATACCCCAGTCTTTTCCTTCTCCCCTCCTCCCTTCCCTCTTCCACTCAGGCTCCTTTGCAGATTTTATTTTCCCTATTGTCTACCTCTCTGAGTTCATTTGGACTGCTGCAACAGAATATTATAAACTGCGTGGCTTATAAACAACAGAAATTGATTTCTCACAGTTCTGGAGGCTGGGACGTCCAAGTCAAGGTGTTGGCAAATTCAGTATCTGGTGAGAGTCCACTTCCGGTTTATAATTTCAGATGATGGAAGAAGTGACAGGTCTCTCTCAGACTCTTTCTATAAGGGCACTCTAAAGGGTTAAAGTGAAGAGTGTATAGCTAAATGATTTCTCATAAAGTGACAACCCTCTAGATCTCTGCAGTGTTGTATTTTTTGGGGCTTGTGTATGTGCGTGTGTTCTATTTTATGTGGGTTTTTATTTATTTACTTTTTTTTACAATGAGCATCTATAGTGGGTTGAATTGTGGCCTCTAAAAAGATTTGTCCATCTCCTAATTGTCAAAAACCAAACATGTCCTCATTTAGAAAAAGGATTTTTTTCAATGTGATTAAATTAACAGTTTTGAGATAAGATCATCTTGGATTAACTAGGTGGGCCCTAAATCCAATCACAACTATCTTTATAGTGAAGACACAGTGAAAAAGGACATAAAGGAGTCGGAGATTGGAGTTATGATGCTGCAAATCAAGGAGTGTCTGGAACCACCAGAATCTGAAAGAGACAAGAAAGAACTTTCCCCTAGAGGCTTTGTAGGGAACGTGGTCCTGAAGACACCTTGATTTTGGACTTCTGGCCTCCAGAATTGTGACAGAATACATTTCTGTTGTTTTATACTAACAAGTTTATTAGGACATTCCTGGGAAACTAATACAGCATATATAATTATTATGACAGCAATGAAGTAAATATTATTAGATTACAAGATTTGCAGTCCTTCCACTCCCTCTGCCTTCTAAGGAGGCAAGCAGCCTTTGCCAGCTCAGTGAGCTTCTGATTGTTGTTTTGTGCATGATCATGTTGAAGGGTAGAATTGAGCTGGAAGGTGAGGGCTAAACTCTGATTTTTTTTTTCATCTTACCCAAATTCCTGTCTAAGGGGTCTGGCAGGGGTCATGCCCTCAGACGGGTTTTATTTTACCCTATATATCATGATTTATTTTCCAATATGACTCTGGCATAACATTGCGAGACAAAGAAGAAACTCAAAATATCTCACGCCAAAATGTATTTCTTGGCCATATTTTGAAATGGCTCTGCAAAGCTGTTCTTTATGGGGGAAAATCTGCATCTGTAAAGAATCTCTATTTACATAGCTAGATCTTTTTCTTCTAGACCCTCCAATCCTAAAGAGATTAACTAAAATCTGAATAGGAAACATTTGTCATCTGCGTCTCTAAGGGCAGCCATTTTGGAAGAACTTAGCATAACCTTTATCTGAAACTGAACATTCTCTTTCTAACAATCCCAGGTCATTAGACAAACTCAACCAACTGTCAACCAGAAAATGTTTAAATTCACCTATAGCCTGGAAGCCACTCCACTTTGAGTTGTTTCACCTTTCTGAACCAAAGCACTGTATTCTTAAATGTATTTGATTGATGTCTCATGCCTCTCTCAAATGTATAAAACCAAGCTGTGCTGGGACCACCTTGGGCACATGTTCTCAGGATTTCCTGAGACATGGCTGTGTCACGGGCCATGGTCACTCATATTTAGCTCAGAATAAACCTCTTCAAATATTACAGAGTTTGACTCTTTTTGTTGGCAAAGCCTAGGATAATGAGGGTGGGATATGAATGAAGAAAAAATAAGAAAAATGAGCAGCTTCAGGGAAGAATAGAAGTTCTGGGGGAATGGCTCAGGCCTATAATCCCAGCATTTTGGGAAGCCGAGGCAGGTGGATCACGAGGTCAAGAGATCGAGACCATCCTGGTCAACATGGTGAAACCCCATCTCTACTAAAAATACAAAAATTAGCTGGGCATGGTGGCACACACCTGTAGTCCCAGCTACTCAGGAGGCTGACGCAGGAGAATTGGTTGAACCCAGAAGGCAGAGGTTGTGGTGAGCTGAGATTGTGCCATTGCACTCCAGCCTGGGTAACAAGGTGAAACTCCATCTCAAAAGAAAAAAAAAAGGTCTAGGGGAAGGATTGCTAAATCAGTGTGCAAAAATCACAAGCATTCCTATACACCAAGAACAGACTTAAAGAGAGCCAAATCAAGAATGAACTGCCATTCACAATTGCTACAAAGAGAATAAAATACCTAGGAATACAACTAACAATGTAAAGGACCTCTTCAAGGAGAACTGCAAACCACTGCTCAATGAAATAGGAGAGGACACAAACAGATGAAGAAACATTCCATGCTGATGGTTAGGAAGAATCAATATCGTGAAAATGGCCATACTGCCTAAAGTAATTTATACATTCAACGCTATCCCCATCAAGCTACCAATGACCTTCTTCACAGAACTGGAATAAACCACCTTAAACTTCATATGGAACCAAAAGAGAGCCTGCATAGCCAAGTCAATTCTAAGCAAAAAGAACACAGCTGGAGGCATCACATGACTGGACTTCAAACTATACTACAAGGCTACAGTAATCAAAACAGCATGGTACTGGTACCAAAAGAGAGATATAGACCAATGGAACAGAACAGAGGCTTCGGAGGCAACACCACACATCTACAACCATCTGATCTTTGATAAACCTGATAAAAATAAGCAACGGGGAAAGGATTACCTGTTTAATAAATGGTGTTGGTAAAACTGGCTAGCCATGTGCAGAAAGCAGAAACTGGACCCCTTCCTGACACCTTACACTAAAATTAACTCCAGATGGATTACAGACATAAACATAAGACCTAACACCATAAAAACCCTAGAAGAAAACTTAGGCAAAATCATTAAGGACATAGGCATAGGCAAGGACTTCATGACTAAAACACCAAAAGCATTGGCAACAAAAGCCAAAATAGACAAATGGGACCTAATTAAACTCCAGAGCTTCTGCACAGTAAAAGAAACAATCATTAGAGTGATTTGGCAACCAACAGAATGGGAAAAATTTTTGCAATATACCCATCTGACAAAGGGCTAATATCCAGAATCTACAAAGAACTAAAACAGATTTGCAAGAAAAAAACAAGCCCATTCAAAAGTGGGCGAAGGATATGAACAGACACTTTACAAAAGAAGACCAACAAACATATGAAAAAATGCTCATCATCACTGGTCAATAGAGAAATGGAAATCAAAGCTACATTGAGATACCATCTCAAACCAGTTAGAATGGCGATCATTAAAAAATCTGGAGACAACAGATGCTAGAGAGGATGTGGAGAAATAGGAACACTTTTACACCATTGGTGGGAGTGTAAATTAGTTCAGCCATTGTGGAAGACAGTGTGGCAATTCCTCAAGGACCTAGAAATAGAAATTCCATTTGACCCAGCAATACCATTACTGGGTATATATCCAAAGGATTATAAATCATTCTATTATAAGGACACATGCATACGAATGTTCATTGTGGCACTGTTTACAATAACAAAGACTTGGAACCAACCCAAATGCCCATCGATGATAGACTGGACAGGGAAAATGTGGCACAAAATCACCATGGAATACTATGCAGTCATAAAAAACGATGATTTCTTGTCCTTTGTAAGGACGTGGATGAACCTGGAAACCATCATTCTCAGCAAACTGACACAAGGACAGAAAATCAAACACCGCATGTTCTCACTCATAGGTGAGTGTTGACCAATGAGAACACATGGACACAGGGAGTGGAGCATCACACACTGGGGTCTGTGGTGGGGAACTAGGGGAGGGACAGTGGGGGGTGGGGAGTTGGGGAGGGATAGCATGGGGAGAAATGCCAGATATAGGTAATGGGGAGGAAGGCAGCAAACCACATTGCCATGTATGTACCTATGCAACAATGTATAGGTACTTGTATAGGGGTTCTTCACATGTACCCCCAAACCTAAAGCACAATAAAATATATATATATAAGTACCTCTGTAAACTTTTACTTATTGGAATGTTCAGTAAAATCTAAGTTTCTTACTGATGTGTTTGATGGCAGAAGGCTAAAGTAAATACAAAAGGTGAGGATAGTAAGTATGTAAAACAGGTAATAATATTATTATGAGTTAAATTTGTCTTTATGTTTTGAAGGAGTTTCCTCTAACTTCTGCACAGGTGTTTTTCATCCTATTTTTCACTTCTAAACCTCTGCATATGTCATAAACTTCATCATGCACAAAGTACTACAAACTAGCCATAGTTTCTGGCATTCAATTTTTTCACCATCACCCTACCCTCACCAGCATTACTGTTTTATTTATTATTTATTTTGGGGAATCATTGAGCTTTTCCCACTATCTCCTCACCCCCTTTTGTTTTTTGGAATGTATCCATGTGTAGTTGAACATTTACACTTATAACTCCTTTCCTCATCATATCCAATTTTTGACATGTTGGTTTAATTTGGTTTTGTTCAGTTTCTCTGTCTTCATCATATTCTGTATATTCTGAGGCTGTGCCATGCTTCTGTTCATATCTTCCTTCTCTTTTCAGCTGGCTTAACCAGGGTAGCAGTACAACTACTTCCTCCTGACTTCGGGCAGCTGTGCTGGTTTCTTTGAGGTGAGTAGGCAGGCAAAATACGTGCTTAACCACTAGAGAAACAGGTCAAAAAGCAACGAAGTCATTCACCTAGTATTATCTGGCCCAACTAATAACAGTGGAGCCAAGATTATTCCAAAGATCTTTTAATGAAAGAACCTATCAAGACATCATGCAGTGTTCTTAGTATTGCATTGCTATTGGAATCAGCCACACTGTTTTCAGACAAAGCAATGAAACTCCAACAGCATCCGTAATCTGTCAGTTATATTTGGCTATTAGGTGTCAACTTGGGAATGCCCAGGAAAGAATCTGATTTCACCAAGACTTACTGAAAGTTTACTCTCCAGAGGGGAGAATAACCATGCCTGGATAATTGAAGGAAATTACACCCTTTCTTTTTGGTCTCAGTTATTATCTTAAAATCAAATAAGTATAAAGTACATTTTAAACAAATGCATACATCTCATAATTTTAGGAGCATAACATATTTTTGCAAGCTATAGAATATCTGTAATCCTTATTAGGAAGTAGGACATAATTTTCAGTTTTTTTTTGTTGTTAACTTTTTTTCATTAAAATTTGGGGAATCACTATTCTGTGACCATGTCTGTCTACACATTCTTCTGAGCTTGTGGCAATTTTCATGCTGAAATATGAAGTGATTTACTCCTTTATGATTTATGAAATTCCTTGACAAATATTTATAGCTATATTTGATGGTGACCTATTCTTTTTAGGAATGTCATCATAGAAATCATCCATGTATGAATTCTAGAGAGGCCAGTTAGGTATTATACAAGCTTTCTGTTCTGAGTTAACTGATGACCTCTTGGAGCCTGAGACATTACAAAGAAAATAATAGAATGCAGACACAAATAAGCAGCTGATTCAAAGACTGTAAAATAAATGTCTCTCTGGTGCCCTCCATAAAAGTGCATGTAAAATAATACCTGACCTTATAAAACATGACCTTTTTTGAAGAGCATTTGTATTCAGAAGATGAAATCTCAAAATAATGATTTTTCTTTATCAAACCTGGGTTAAATATTATGTGTTATTAGAAGCCTGTTGGCTAACCCTGACTGATGACCTGCTGAGAATATTATCTTTCTAGCGATGTCTTTACTGGATTGTAAAATACGTAACATCTACAGATACCCTGTAAATGAGAATAGAAAAATATCACTCTCAAAATCCAAAGCTCAAAGTAATCTTATGAAATGAGATCCTTAGTTTAAAATATTTTGTTTTTGGTTTAACTCAACTGAAATATCCTATGCACACCCTTGTTTCCATAATGGTCCCATATATACTTTTGTATTTCAGGTAGTGTTATTATAATTGTGTAGACAGCCACAGTCTTATATGAGCCCAATATGTCAGGTTTTTTTTTTTTCCTGCCCAAGTATGAAAGATTGTGGTTGGAACAAGAACATCAATTTTTTAAGGATTATGATAGAGATGAAATATTGACCATACTTCTCCCCA